>JAOUQT010000001.1:13056040-13079071 GCA_025769995.1 Xyliphius kryptos | reverse complement strand
CATGGAGCAGATACCAGGAGACAGGCCAGTACACCAGGAGACATGGAGGGGGCTGTAGGAGAGAACATCCGCCGCCTTATCAGGAGCATGGCCAGGCGTTGTAGGGAGGTCATACAGGCACGTGGAGGACACTACTGAGCCTCATTTGAACTTGTCTTGAAGAATTTCCACTGAAGTTGGATCAGCCAGTCATTTGATTTCGAGTAGGATTCCAAATCCAGACCTCCATGGGAGAATCATTTTTACATTATTTTGTTCTCAATGCATTCCATGTTCTACTAAATAAAAAATTACAACAGAAATTATTTCATTGAGATCTAGGGTGTTATTTTAGTGTTCCCTTTAATTTTTTGAGCAGTGTATTACACGTTAACCCCAGGGCTGCCGCCAATATTTTAAAAGCCTCACGTCAGTTTGGTTTTTATTTTAATTATTTATAAAAAAATTATTTTGAATCCTAAACTGCGTCCATTTAGAGAAATGCTTTTTCACAACGTGCTTGACATCACTGAATTGCCGTCATTTTTAACTTGTGCTGAGACTAAAGATGGGATTCACAAATGTTTTCAAAGACCAAAAGCTTCCAAAGCTTTTGTACATTAAATGTTACATCATGGCAGCACCAGTGAGATGCATGAACACCTTAAACGCAGGTGCTTTTTATCCATTGACTTCTTTCATTAAATCAGTAGCTATTTGAATAAAGGTTTAGATTAGATTGTGGCTTATTCTGTACCCCGTTTCATTTATTCTATCATTTAAGCAAAATTCTGTGTGTATGGAAGGTCATATTCCATGCAATGGAATACTAAACAAATATGGTTTTAATAAATTAGATTAGTGTTGCCACTGAAGCTTGCACTTTGTTTAATATGATGAACTTAAATGTAATAAAATGTTTAATATAAATGTGGATATATTTGTGAGTTATGTTTTTTTCAATAAGCCTTCTTTTTGTTTAGTTACTATGACAGATTACAGTTTTGCAAGAAATAAAATTCATAAATTGCATTAGTCCACTAATTGACAAAATATTCGATAGTTCAATCGATTAAAAAAAAATAATAATACAATGTGGCAGCTGTAGTTAACACCTTGGTCACCATCATGCTGTAAGGTTATGTATTATGTGATAACTGACAGCCCCGTACTGAAGCTGAGCTCACTGACCTTAAAATCGTAGGTGTAGTTGGTGTAAGGCATGAGCCCGTTCTCGTACGCACTCCTAAGCTTGAAGCCGTGTGTGATCCTGCCGTTAGCTAAGCTCTTCTTGCCGTTGCAGTTGAAATTGGTCAGACTGTCACTGTAGCGCAGTTCCTTGAAATCTTTGTGCGTGCAGTCCACTCCACCTGTGCTCAGGAATTCCACAACACCTGAAAACAAGTATACAGCACAACAAATTAGAGACAACAAA
Source organism: Xyliphius kryptos (assembly GCA_025769995.1). Taxonomy (NCBI): domain Eukaryota; kingdom Metazoa; phylum Chordata; class Actinopteri; order Siluriformes; family Aspredinidae; genus Xyliphius; species Xyliphius kryptos. The sequence continues at coordinate 13,077,657 of JAOUQT010000001.1, read as the reverse complement.
GTCAATACCATCAAGAGCTGCTGCAAACTGTAAAATCCTATTAGGGAATGATTAGAATACAGACTTTGATGAACGATTAGTGTCTAAGAAATAATTACAATAGCTATACAATAATTTATGTAATCGAACAACGCACGGTTTTTTCTTTAAAACACCTTGAAATCACCCTTCAGCCTCAGACATGGCAGAAGGTGGGCTGCAGTTTATAAATTCTATTACAGCTACAATTAGGCATTTATTCCAATTTGATTAAGGAATTTAAACATTTTGGAGCATTTTTTTAAAGCAGATTTTAAGTCTTGGGGTATTTTTGGTTTGTTTCTGGCATCCTTGTATTTGTCACATTGCAAGTTTGTGTTTCATTGTGATGGCTGTAAAGTGTCACAAGTTGGTGGTGGCTCTCCCTTTAGAAGGTGCTGGTGAGTCAGTTAAGTGTGACCTATTCGACATCTGGTCCGTATTGTTTGATCCTTTTTGTTTCAGAAATGTATGGTTGGGCCGGGATTCATTTAAAAAAAAAAAAAAAAAAAAGTGTAAAAGTGTTCGTTAAAGTAAAAACTGTATCCATTTGAAAGAAAAGAAAAGAAGTAAGTTTTTTATTTTAATTTTGTTCGGTGGAAGTTGTGCAACTTGGTCTCCAGTTCTGGCTACTGGCATAACACACATTATTGTTAGGAATGCTGTCATGGTGATGTTGAGGCGATCTTAATAACTAATTAATTGAAAGGTTTAGCGATAGGTTGGCGACCTGTCCAGAGTGTATCTGCCCAGTGCCCGAAACGTTCTCCTCTGGATGGGCATGGGGAACCCCACTGCGACCCTCATAGAGGATTGAGTGAAAGATAGTGAATGAATGAATAATTAAGGTTTTTAATCACAATAAATTGCAAAAATGATCATCTCAGCGAATTTTAACCAGATATCATATAGTACATGGATTCTCATTCTGAAATAGTGCTATATAAAGATGGAGTGGGAACAACATCAGAACCACAAAACAAAGCAACTGGCTTATCAGTTTCGGCTTAATGTGACAATTTTGAGAATTTGAGCAAACGATATAAAAACGACTTTGGGTCCATGGATGGTCTTTAACTATTGAGCTACCTGAATATTTCAACTTACTACCCTTTGGTTAAAACAACATGAGTCAATACAACCACTAAAAATAAACACAAACCGGAGTCAGGCAGGGAGTTGAGGTCGGCACACAGCACCAGAGGAATGCTGTTGGTTTCCCCGGACACGGACGAGAACTTGAGACTGCGCGTGGCTTTATCCACGATGTTCTTCACCTCGGACAGGAACATCATGGTCTGCACCAGTTTCACATCAGAGTACTCCGGGTCCCAGTGCATGTGGGCGTTGGCCACCAGGACAAGTTGTTTCTCCAGGCTTTGGAGAGGTTTACTCGCTGTGAACATGTGCAAGAGTCATTAAAGTGTCAAAAGCTCAGCCTTTTTCCTAAAACAAATTAAAACTTACAGGTCATTTCCATCGCCTCCCTGCGTAGTTCCAGGAGTACGGCTACTCCGATGTTGTCCTTGGTCATAACCCGATTTAACATGGCCTCCGAGCCCTCCGAATTAGCCATGGCCAGCTGGTTAAACTCCACTGTGTGCTTCTGCACCATGGTGAACCTGAACAAAAACAAGCAACCAAATGTTCTGGTAATCTAAAGTAGATTAACTGGGGAGACCTGAATCACCGGCTTGTGCTTAATTAGAATTAAGCAACGGGTTTCAATAATAAACCCTTCGTCTGTTTATTATACTCAACTCACATTTTCTTTTCTTACACCATGAGAGTCTGTTGGTATTAAATTGAAAAGAATTTAAAAAGTTCAATGTGATATCAAAAGGAAACCCAACTATTTTACATTTTAGGTAATAGCATATTTGTTAAACACTTATGGTTGATTCGTTTCCAGCAAGAACTAAAACAATTACCCTGCATGGTACCAAAAACCATGCCAAAGGTAAAAATGACATTTCTCCACTTAATCTGGTCAAGCTGTACTACACTCCAACATACTATCCAGTGCAAAGGCTCCAATAAAACACACTCATTTCTCATGAAGACCACCAATAAATGTATGTATGGTGCAATTACAGAAATAGTTTCTTCGTGGATTTTTAATGCGTGAGTGCATCGTAACACTGATTCATAGATGCGTTTGGCATCATGTGGAATAATCCAATCTGCAGGTCACTTGCTATGCGCTTTAGAAGTCTGGTGCAGTCCAAGTATACTTTTTAACAGCGCAGTGTGACAATTATTGTAAATGCACATTAACGCCATTGGCAGGAAAGGTCAGGCAAAGCAGCTAGGTATAAACAAAATTCAGTCTTTGCTCCTCCTATCCCAGCATGTGCCAAGTAAGAACTTGACAGTATCCTTGTTCCATGAGAAATCCATTCATAAATATATAATGGCAGATGTTTTTTTGCATTTAAATTCATTACAGGACTGATATCAATAGTATTTTGTCCTTAGCACAACCATAAATAGAACAAATAGAGAACCAGGAAGAGACGCGGTTTCTCATTTAAACCATTATAGTTTTTCGTTTTTTCATTCATTATTAAAAGTGATATTAGCTCCACCCACTTTTCAGTCTTGTAGAATATTGCACATCCATCCACGTGTTTTCGGTCTGACTCGGACATGGTTCTAGCTCTGGACTTTGGGCTGAAGAATCCCTCATATCCGTGTGCCTTTAGTTCCATCAGGAAGTAGTTATAATACTGCTCTGTTTCTACTTCCTGTATAAAAAAGATAAAAAAAACTAAGTGTATTTTTAGGTACTATCACAAACAGTTAATTGTACCTGTTTTTTTTGTGCCTAACATACAAAAATAAAATATTACAATATAAATATATTATCATCACATGAAACTGAAACTCGAAAGCCTGTTTTATATATAACTATATACTCGCGCTGAGTATTCCCGGAGTTTCCATGTTCTCCCCATGTCCGTGTGGGTGTCCTCCCACAGTCCAAAAACATGGATTCCAGGTGAATGTGAAGAGGTAGCTCAGTGGTTAGGGTGTTGGACTATCAATAAGAAGGTTGGGGGTTCAAATCCCAGGTCCACTGAAGTTACCAATGTGGGTTCTTGAGCAAGACCCTTAACCTAAGTCCTGTTTCATCCCTGTGTTCTGACCCCAACCAAGTTGGGATACTTGTAAGACGCATTGGATAAAAGCATCTGCATAATAACTAAACGTGTGCCCAGCGATGGATTGGCACCCTGTCCTGGGTGTATCTACCAAGCGCCTAAGATGTTCTCCCTTGGATGGGCATGGGGAACCCCACCGCTACCCTAGTAGAGAAATAAGCGAAAGATAATGGATGGATCTTATAGCAGATGTGCCCACACTTTTCTGGCCTACTTTTTCCAGTAGACAGGTCATCCAAATCTACCAGGATTCATCCCTGTTTTAAAGCTTTAATAATTAAATATTCAAAAAATGCTGTCAAATACATCTACATTTTATGTTTGGATGCTTTTAGCCAGCAAGTTCCAAAACTGCCCAACAGAGGGCATTGACTTCATTTGAATGTCAGTTTGCAGGACAACACTGAATTTTGCAACCGGCTCTTGAAATTAATCTCGAAAGCAAAGTTTAAGGTCTTACAGTTTGTTCCAAACTCAAACAAGACGTGATTGTGAAGGGGGGTGGGAAAAGCACAAGCTGGTTTATAAACAGTGTGCGCACATGTGTATAAGTGCTTCTGATACTGTGTTATAATATGTATAAAAAAATAAAATAAAATGATAAATAAATACAGCATATGAGCCCATCCAAATAGCATACCTGCAGACTGATGATGTCAGCACTGCAATTGAAAATCTCCTGCATTATGGCCTTTTTCCTGTACTCCCAGTTGAGAGCCCAGGGTGGGCAATAGCTGTACAGCTGGCGCGTGGCATATTTATCACACAGTACATTGTAGCACATCACTGAGAATAAAGCTGTGAGCAAAAACAAACCAAGTGAGTCAACTTCCTGCTTACATTGTAATGTTTACATGTTGTTCCAGGGCATGCAAATTACCAGTGTGAACAGTGACTGAATTACCTGCAGGCCGGGATCGGTCAGGCTCCTGCAGTTCAATCCATGACCTGGATGGTGGTTGCTCTGATGGGACTAAAGGAAATGTGCTTATGTTAAGTTTCATGACTCAAAATTCTACATTTCACATAATGTTTTAAACACAAGTGCACACAATACAAATAAAATGTGACTGTGATTTGGGACGCGTCTAAGACACATACGGCGTTTAATAGCACCAGCAAGATTGTCCAAAAGGTAGCTTAGCAGTCGACGTGTGCCATCTGGTTCCTGATAGATACTCATGAGATCCTGTGCAAGTGGATTTCCTGCAGGGACAGAAGGAAGAAATCTACTATCCTGCTGCTCAGGATTATTTTCTCAAAATACAACTAGGGTTTTAAAAGGTTGCTGGACTCACCTTTCAAGCCCAGTGTTTGTAACTGAAACAGTTTTCCCAGTTCAAAAGGTAGAACCCGCAACTGGTTGTTATTTAAAAGCAGTTCCCTGTGGAGGATAAGATGCATGTTTACTTACATAACTCAAAAACCTCGGCTGAAGATGTACACAATTCAAATTCTAGAATAGGGGACATTAAAAAAAGTATTTGGACACGCCACCTAATCGCAATGAATTCATATGTTCAGTTCAGGCGCATGGTCATAGACACATAAATATTTATTTCTTAAGATAAAGGTTACACCCTCCTGCTCACCTGAGAGACACCATGTTGCCGAGTTCAGCTGGCAGGCTCCTGATTTTATTGGACGACAGGTCCAGGTACACAAGGTTGTGTAGCTTAGCTATGTCTGGTGGAATTTGTGATAGCGAGTTGTCGCTGATGTGCAAAGCAGTGAGATGAGTGAGTGACCAAAGGGCTGAGCTCAGACTCCGAACTTTACCTGAGACACAAAGCATGAGGTTATCTCCATGATTTCAATCTGAAACATCCTTAAGATTGTGCACGTTAACATAAAATCAGATATCTACTTGGCCATACTGAGCATGAGCAACATTATATATACACACACATCATGTTTGTGTTATTTTAACTAACTATTGTCATTAGACAGCCAGAAATACACTCACACAAAAAAAAGCAGTGTACAGGTCTGGCAACTGATTATGGTATAGATAATAAAGTACTGACAAAAGCAGAAAAAAAGCACTAACAAATATGGAGGTCAGAATTAATTTATTTAAAAGACTCCCACACATCAGATGGATGCAATACTCACCACTTATTTCAAGCTCAGCCCAGTATGACTTTTTCCCATTTGCTGCCTCTTCACTGGACATTATTGTGTACATCCGCCTGGAATCCGGCGGCTCATATTTCTCTTTGGGCATTTCTGGACCTCTATAATGTAAAACACATAATTTGCTGTGTTTATTCTCACTGGTTATACAAATGTTACCTAAATTTTTAATAATAATTAATACAAATCATATTAGATTATACACTACACTGCACGGCCCATCATCTGATCACCTTGCACCGACTGTATTTATATGTAAATACAACTCTATTTTGCTTTTATTTTGTTGGTGTTGTACTTACATTTAGTTATTTAGTCGATGCTTTTATCCAAAGCCACATACAACTGAGAGAACACCACAAGTCAGTGGTTAAAGAGAAACCAGAGACACTGTAGTATCATCAAACCTGAGCATTATCCGATCTGGCTACCTATTTTTTATAGCATTTTATGTTATGAAAAGTTTCTTAAAAATGCTATAGGACGCAAACAACAGTGGGGAAATTGCTCCACCATTTAGCACTTGTGAACAATACAAAGTGAGAATTGGCACCATGGTGAGTTGGAATCACCAGGCGAAATTCATCACAAGAACACAGTGAATGAGTTGGAGTGGAATTTGGAAAGATGGATTGAAGGTAAGAAGGGACAGATACAGAGATTGTCAGTGCCTTGTACTGAATTCAGCGGCTACAGGAAGACAATGGAGAGAGAGGAGTAGTTGGGAGACCGGCACACGAAGCATTACAGTAGTCGAGTCGGGATAGGATTGGGGCTTGGACCATCAGCTGAGTAGCCTGTTCAGTTAAAAAGGTCTGATCTTCCTGATGTTGTACAGAATGAATCTGCAGGAACAGACAGTTTTAGTGACTTGATCAGAGTTTAAGATGAGCGTCAATCATGAAACCAAAGTTACAAACCGAGTCGATTGGAGAGATTGTGGAGCCGTCAATTTGGAACATCAAATCATGATGAGTTAAGGATTGCGCTGGGATTATGAGAAGCAAATTAACCAGAACCAACCAAATTGATAATCGTAATCAAATGTTACCAAGCACTGATAAAATATAGATTATTTTTAAAAAATAAAGAACCGATTCAAATCCCGATCTGGGTGGAGTTTCCATGTTGTCTCCATGTTGTCCCCATGTCTGGGGGGGGGGGGGTGTGTTCTCCGGATTCCTTTAACATTCCAAAAACATGGATCCCAGCTAAATTGAATGCTCTAAAATTGCCCCATATAGTGTGTGTATGTATGCATGCATGTGCCCAGCAATAGATTGGCACCCCATCCTGGGTGTAATCTGCCCAACACCCGAGATGTTCACCCCTGTATGGGCGTGGGAAACCCCACCGTGGCCCTAGTAGACAAATAAGCAGAAGATAAAGCATGAATGTATAGATTTAGACAGACTTCTAGTAAAAGTACAATGTTTTAATGAGTGTATTTGTGAAGCAGGTATGTTCGTGTTAATGTCCACGACTACGCACATGAGTTTTGTGTTGCATTAGAAAAACATTAGAAAAAGCATGTAAAGTTATCGGTTATTTACTTTAACTTATCGATTTTAAAACTTTGAAAATATCTGTGTAGTTTTTTAGGCATTTTAAAATGTGCACTTTAGCCAACGATTAATCAGTTTTAAACCATCATTAAAACATTTGAATGTATTATTAAAAGTTGTATTGCTTTAAACCCATATTTTAATCCAAACAAGACCTTTTCGTTGATGGTAGCTGTTGGCTCTTACCGTTAGCAACAACCGCCGTGAGGAAAAACAAACAACGTCAGCACACACTTATTATGTTTTACATCCAAGTGGCGTTAATTCCATCGTCGTTTTGATAGAAATCAATTCGTTGGAAAGTATACAGACGCTAAAACACGTCGAACCGTCAAAAAAATAAATAAAAAATTGCGGGTTTTCGGAAAGCTAATGCTAATGCTACTTTAGCATCTGGTGTTGGACATGACGCGTTAGCACCAAAGCTAAGCTAACAACGTTTGCAGCTGGAATAAATACCATTTAAAACCTTACAAAATATTCAAATGCTCATCTTAAGTCAAATCCAATTCTTAAATTGTAATATTTGTTCGATTGCGGTTCATAAATCAGCGTTGAAGAGCAATGTGGGTCGTTTTACCTAAAAGCAAGTGGATTGCAGGATGACAAAGGAGCACCGTGGAGGCTTTGTGTTAGTGAAGATCCATTGTATGTTAAAGATTTACCTTTAAAATCATACCAACCAACTGAAGAGAGAAGAGCTTTTATCCTGGGTTTGAGTTCAGCTGCGGTGGGTTATCTGTTGTAAGGAAGCGAGAAAGAGCTGAGGTGCAAGATGGCGTTTCTGATACACTAAGCTGAGAGAAGCTGATTTATCTGCACCACTTCACTCAGGTGCCTCGTTATCCAGGTTTAATAACCCTGACTAACACATACTAACCACGTTTATTTAGTACGTACAGCAATCCGATCTAATAATAAACCAGGTGCACTAATCCAATTTAATGATCCCTTAACCATTAGTTTGACATACTGCAAAATAATATTTGATTACGTATTACCTTGTTGTCCAACAACAAACTACACAAACGTTGAAATATAACCCAACTTATCACCATAACTACTCATTTCAATCACCCAGTCTAATGTTATTCAGGTTTAGTAAACTCATCGAATGAGTCCATGCTCAGTTTTTACTGGTTTAATAAATCTTCTTACCATCTACCTGATACTAGCGTGGTTTACCAACCCCCAAAACATATACAGCATTCTGTTGTCTTGTACACAGCAATCGCAGTAACATAAATTTAATAAATATTCATTATGTTCCGCTTAATCCTCTACGAGGGTCGCGGTGGGGTTCCCCATGCCCATCCAGGGGAGAACCACTCGGGCGCTGGGCATACACCCTGGACAAGGCGCCAATCTATCGCTGGGCATACGTTCACTCACACAACAACACACAGGGCAATTTACAGCATTCAATTTACCTTGAAGCCATATTTTTGGACTGTGGGAGGGAACTGGGGTGGTTGTGGACAAAGTAATGGCAATAATGTTGAATTAATAAATATTATCTTCTTCTTAATCCTCTATGGGGGTCGCAGTGGGGTTCCCCATGCCCATTCAGGGGAGAACAAATCGGGCGCTGGGCAGATACACCCGGGACAGGGCACCAATCTATCGCTGGGCACGTTCACTCACACAGCCACACACGGGGCAATTTACAGCATTCGATTAACCTTAAACCCATATTATTGGATGAACCACTAAGCCACCGTGTCGCCCCTCAATAAATATTTTATATTTCAAAATTGTAGCCATTCTTCTTGAATAACCATACAAAAAGTTCTCTGAGGTTCTTAATCCTGTCAAACATACCCGTTTAATACCATTGTCTTTGTAGCCACATTATCATGGTTTAACATTTATAAATCTGCCCAGTGATGGATAGGCGCCCTGTCCTGGGTGTATCTGCCCAGCGTCTGAAACGTTCTGCCCTGGATCCATGTTTCGGACTGTGGAAGGAAACCGGACAACCTGGAGAAAATCCAATCTGGGTGGACTTTCCATGCTCTCCCTGTGTCCGCATGGGTTTCCTCCGGGTTCTCCGGTTTCCTTTCACAGTCCAAAAACATGGTAAGTTGATTGCTCTAAATTGCCCCGTATAGTGTGTGTTTGTGTGTGTAAGTTTGTTCAGTGACGGATTGGCGCCCTGTACTGGATGTATCGGCCCAGCGCCCGAGACATCCTCCCCTGGATGGGCATGGGGAACCCTGTACAGGATTAAGCGGAATGAATAAATCTTCATGACAGTAACCTGGTGAATCTGCCCAGTGTATAAAAGGTTTTACCCTGGATGAGCATGGGAACACCCTGCAACCCACATAAATCTATCAGGTCAAGATGATTTGTTGTGCAGTTGAAATGGCAAATAAAGACGCTTTTAAAACTGTGATTCAACTGTTTGGGTGTTAATAAATACATTAAAAAAACATGTTTTTACTTAAAAACAGAACAATATTTAAAAACAGAAAAACATTTCACACAAAAACGAAGTAGTCCTCTTAAATAGTATAAAAAAGCAGAATAAAATACTTCATGTTTCCTCTCTGTACACATTGTGTCTAGGTTGATTAATGTAATGAGATGTTTAGTAAATGTTCCTGCAGCTCAGATAATGACTTTTGTATTTGGACAGGAGGATCGTGACCCAGGTCCTTCGTGACACGAGACAGTAACGCCTCGGCTGCCTCCTGAACTGCTGCTGGAGACACCTGGTCATTCTGCGTCCACATGGGAGCACGAGTCAGCTTGACGCGTTCAGTAATGGAGTAGCGGAGGTGACCTGGTGGAGCAGGGCAAACAAAATACACTGTTAGTTGGATGTTGAATGGTAAATGTTAAATTTTCACTTATGGAGGAAGAGGGTTTAATGTTACTGGCATGTTAAATATAATTTTTATTTTTATCATAAAACACTTTGGGCGGCAGACATATTGGTTAGCACATTCGCCTCTTAGCGCTGGAGATTCCCGGTTCAAATCCCAATCTGGGTCGAGTTTCCATGTCCTCCCCGTGTCTACATAGGTTTTCTCCAGGTTCTCCGGTTTCCTCCCACAGTCCAGAAACATGGAATTCCAGGTAAATTGAATGCTCTAAATTGCCCTGTATATATGTGTGTGTGTGTGTGTGTGTGTGTGTGTGTGTGTGCCCAGCGATAGATCGGCCCTGGATGGACATGGGGAACCCCACCGCGACCCTAGTAGAGGAATAAGCGGAAGATAATGGATGAATGGCTGGATGTATAAAACACTTTTTCAATTTTAAAATATGTGACCTCAGAAGAAAAAATTACTGAATTACTTCAGTTTTTTATGGTTTTATGGTGGCTTAGTGGTTAGCATGTTCGCCTCCTAATCTACCTCCGAATCCTAATCTGGGTGGTTTCCATGTTCTCCCCTTGTCCATTAGCGTGGGTTTCCTCCATGTTCTATGTTTTTCCCCCACAGTCCAAAGACATGGATGTAAGATAAATTGGCTGCTTTTAATTTTTAATATAGTGTGTATAGGTGAGTGTTTGCACAGAGATAGATTGGCAAACTCTCCTCGGTGTGTCTACCCAGTGGCCGAAACGTTCTTCCCTGAATAAGAATTAAGCGGCAGATAATTAATTAATTAATCAATGATTTTTTTTTTTACCTATTACCACTTCTTGATAGCTGAGCATTAGCATCCACAAAAGCTGCAAAAGCTCCTCCCACTTTTTCCATCTCTCTTTACCATCCTGTTTTAAAGAAACGTCATAAATCTCAAACACTGGTGTAAAAGAAAAATTAAATGGTTTATTATTCTAAATTATTATTATTATAATAACACCTCACCGATGGATCTGGTTCCAGGGTGGAATTATGTAGGAAGTGCAGCAGCAGTTTGTAGGACATGGGTAGTGCTTTCTTTTGAGAACAGGCCTGATCCAGTAGCAGCTCCACCAGCTTACACCTCAGCAGGTTACTTTCCAAAGTGCTTAATAATAACAATCTGACACAAAAATATACATATACACACATATTTTAGTAAGGTGTAAAAAATATACAACTCTAAGACCCTCACATCGAACAAAAAAACATTGTCCACCAAAGAATCAGCTATAGTTGTGTTATATTAAGCACCTAAACACTCCATTTTTCTAATCTCCATTAGATTTACATGCCGTCCCTCACCCCTCCACACAAACGCAGACAAACACACAAAATATTGAACAGTTTGCAAGTCAAAAAATGAGCACGACACAAACACACGTCACACCGTGTAGACATTATAGATTTCATTTCACGTTCTGTAATACTGTATGTTTCATTACAACGATGACACTAATTGAAATACTACATTGTGAGAAATGTAGATACATTCAAATGATTTTTTTTTACATTTAAACGAACATGTAGTCTGGGACTGAAGCCTGGTTGGTATTCCGCATGTACATTTAAATAAACAGCACTGAAGCCAAGTGTTCCATTAAAGACTGAGTTGTAGGATCTTGGGATTGCCCTTCATAGTTATTGGCCCTTAGTTGAAATGTTTTAAAAACCTTAAAATACATTATTTATTGCCGAAGCATAATCTCACTGAAAAAAATGAGAAAAAAGCAGACAACTCAAGTGAAAAAATGCTGACTAAGAAAGAAAATGTCCTGGTCCGGGCAGCACGGCACGGTGGCTTAGTGGTTAGCATGTTCGCCTCTCAGCGCTGGAGATTCCTGGTTCGAATGCCAACTGGTTGGAGTTTTCCTGTTTTTCCCATGTCCGCCCGAGTTCCTACGGGTTTTTTGGTTTCCTCCCACATTCCAAAAACATGGATTTAAGGTAAATTGGCTGCTCTAAAATTGCCCCATATAGTGAGTGAGTGTGCCCAGCGATAGATTGGCGCCCTGTCCTGGGTGTATCTGCCCAGCGCTCAAGACAGTCTCCCCTGGATGGGCATGGGGAACTCCACCGCAACCCTCATGGAGGATTAAGCGGAAGATAATAAATAAATGAATGATCTGTTCCACAGTTATTGGCATCCTCAACAATTTCTCCGGAGAAAACCCACGCAGACACGGGGAGGACATGGAAACTCCACCCAGATTGAAATTCGAACCAGGAATCCCCAGGTGAACGTGCTAACCACTAAGCCACAGTGCTGCCACAATTATTTATTTTTATGTAATTTTCATAAATCAATTTGTAATTATTTAGCTTAATGTTTAGCTTTGTACAGAGGCGCATACCGTGGACGAGGGGAGTGTGAGATAAATACATTTATATATACATCTCGCTTTGTCATTAGGAGGCGGGGTCAGTGGCAGTGGGCACATTCTGGTGGAAGTGTGGATGTGGAGCAATGTGGGTCATTCTGAGCTCTGAGATTGTTGTGGAATAGGGCTCATGGACAGAAACGGAAGAAAACGCGGGTCTCCAAGTCTAAAGTAGGACCAGAAGAAGTCGCTAGATTTGTTGCTAGTCACTTTTTAAAAAAAATAAGTCATTAGAGGGTCTGAAAATTCGCTAAATATAGAGGAAAAAAGTCGCTAAGTTGGCAAGTGTTCAAGTTCATGATTGAGGTATTAATAAAAATAAAAAAAAAACATGATCATTAATAAATGTATATCTGTAAAACAGGAATAAAATGCTCATTGTGTTAAAAAAGCAGTACATGGCAACTTTGAGGTGGTGCTATTGTAGGTGGTGGGACTCGTACACACTGACAATTTTTTAAGTAAACAAATCCTTTTTAATGGCTCATATTTTAATATGCAAAGAAAGCAAAATCCGTGTTCCACTGAGTTTGCCTCGCACCGTTTACCTGAGCCGTCTGCATGGGGCCTGGCTGTTGAGGCTGTTACACAGCTCCAGAGAAAGTTTGCTGGAGGTGCAGGTTGGTCGGAGATCCACCTCCGTGGCCAACAGGAGCATCCTTTGCAAAATTAGCAGCATCCTTTAAGAAATAAAAACATAATGTCAACCAAAGTAAATGGTGTAGTAATAATTAAAAAGAATTTGAATTTGAATGATCGCAGTGGGAGCTTAAAAGCAGACACACTGACAATCACATTCCCATGTAGGGGCAATTTAATACCTTCAATCCATTTACAATATTCATCTTGAAACTACAAAATTAAAGCTTCTTGCTGGGAAAGTGCTGCACTTTATGCTGCCATAATATTATTATTATTAGGGTGGCACAAACTTTTTGCCCTATTGTGCACCCTATACATTTGCTTTATCTCATCTTATCTCATTATCTTGACCATTTAAACTTATACTAGGTTTTCCAAGGTGAAAAGTTGGGCCCTGTGCAGATACACCCAGGACAGGGTGGCAATCAATTACACACACACGATAGAGGGGCAATTTAGTGCAGCCATTTAACCTTGAATCCATGTTTTTAGACTGTGGGAGGAAACCCAAGAGAAACCCTACGCGGACACAGAGAGGACATGGAAACCACCTAGATCAAGATTCCAACCTGAATCCCTAGAGACAAGAGTGTGTTTCCATCCATCCATTATCTTCCGCTTAGTCTTCTACTAGGGTCGCGGTGGGGTTCCCCATGCCCATGCAGGGGAGAACATCTCGGGCGCTGGGCAGATACACCCACGACGGGGCACCAATCCATTGATGGGCACACACTTACTCTCACAGCCACACAAACACACACTATAGAGGGCAATTTAGAGCATTCACTTTACTCTCTCTGTTTTTGGAATGTGGGAGGAAACTGGAGAACCCGGAGAAAACCCACGCAGACATGGGGAGAGCATGGAAACCACCCAGATTGGGATTCGAACCAGGAATGCCCAGCGCGTGAATGTGCTAACCACTAAGCCCCCGTGCCGCCCGAGTGTTTTATATATTGTTTTAATTACAGTGGGTATGGAAAGTATTCAGACCCCTTTAAATGTTTCATTTTCTGGTTTCATTGCAGCCATTTGCTTTTATTTCTCATTAATGTACACTTAGCACCCCATCATACAGAAAAAAAATGAAATGTAGACATTTTTACAAATTTATTAAAAAGGAAAATCTGGCTGCAATGGAACAAAAGGTGACAAATGTAAAGGGGTCTGAATACTTTCTATTCTCACTGTATATAAAGATTCTGTGGTTCTATACAAGCAGCTAACTTTGCTTTGCTACATAAATAAATGTAAAATATGTAACCGATGACACATTGGCATGTTCTGACTGCACAGCAAGTAGGTCCAAGTAGGTCCTACATTTCCTATCCAGGCTGTTAAGGTCCATTCTGTGGGGATTTTGTATGTTCTCTCTGTGTCTGTGGATTTCCCTCCAAAATGCCAAAATAAATTGGCAGCTAAATTAAACAAATTGTGTATATCCTGCGATTTTTCCTTGTCTTTTATCCTATGCGATCAGCCCAAACTAACCCGGAGGAAACCCACGCAGACACGGGAAGAACATGGAAACTCTAACCACTAAGCCAACTAACTTACTTTAGACAGTTATTTTGTTCCCTTTGTTGAAGTTCCTCATCCGCTGAAGAACTAAACGATAGCTTGGCTGCATCTAATATCCAGCTCACAAGTTCTCTGTGAAAGACAAAAAGTAACAAACAGCATTACAGTTAAACGTTAATGTACATTTACATCACATTTAGTCATTTAGCAGAGGCTTTTTCCCAAAGCGACTCACAAATATCCCAACTTGGTTGGGGTCAGAACACAAGGTACATACAGCTACCTTGGAGCAATGAGGTTAAGGGTCTTGCATAAGGACCCACAGTGGTAACATCAGTGGACCTGGGATTTGAACCCCAGCCTCGATATTGACAGCTCAACAACCTAACCACTGAGCTACCACTCCCTACTTTGTCTTTAGAGACAATTCCATGTTTTTGGACTGTAGGAGGAAACCATTAAACCTAGAGAAAATGGATCCCAGCGCCACGGTATTAGATTCATCTATATTAAAATAATTGTTTAATTTACCTGTCAAAACCAAAAGTAAAAAAAAAAAAAAAAAAAACATTCCACAATTCCATTCCATCCAAGAAAGCACAATTTGAAACAGAATGTAAACAGCAGCTTTATAATGCTTTTATTTAATAGCATAAGTATCATTGCATTAGCTATAGTATGATAAGGAAATACACGGTGTGTTACAGAGGTGCACTGAGCAGGTTTGCTCCAAAAAAACAATCATTTTTTTCAATTCCACGACTGGTAAAGCTGATGGATCAAGGCAGGTGTAAAAGCGAGTGGATGTACATTTTTGCGTAATGTCCCTACCTCCAGTTTAGCATGCACTGCTAATAGGAGGGGAAATAAAGGATTGGCATCAAGGAGTCCTTGTTTAAACCGCATTTTATTTTGTAATCCACATTTTCCCCTTTGCAAGTCGAAATAATACACTAATACACAAGAATATATAGTATTATATGTAGAGTGAAACAGTGGCCACGGTGTTAGCAACACTTAGCAATGATAGCACAGCTGTTTAGAAAAGCAGAATCTTTTTCATTTTCAATTTTGAACCTTTAATTAACATCCGACCTGCACGGCAGACTCATTTGCTTACGTGTGAGAGGTGTGTAAGAGCATGGATAAGCCATCTACCCCACTTCCAGTTTAGCATGCACAGCTAATGAGCTAAAAACAGACTTTCTTGTCTTAAAAGTCAGTCATGCGGAATAGTGCAGCTCTGCGAGACAGGAAAGGCAGTAGTAATATCAGCGGCTAAGCCAATGCATTGCTATTACTCAGTTGTAGCTTAGAATTTTCAAGTATGTCAACCTATGATCAGAGAGAACATTTAATAAGGTTTATGGAATACGCAGCGTTTTGTGTTGAACAGTTTCACATGTTGAACTGTTTAATATCAGGATATACTTATTTTTAAGACGTCGAGACAATGCGAATAAATATTTCACACAAATTCAAAGCAGCTTTGTTAGTCTCTTCGTACTACCAATATGAAATGTGGACATGTGAGAAGGATAAGGTCTCTCATGCTGGCTTTTACACTTAATACACAAATGCACAACGGATGAACATGTGATATTGGTATTTCATTGTTTCATATGTACCTAGATATTACAACAGCATTGCACGGGCTGTTACAATGCATTATTGCTTCTCTTTTAATATTTTATTGGGGATATAGTAAATCATAAATTAAAATGATGTTGACCAGAGCAGGGGTGCCTCCATCTAGATCAGCGATTCTCAAATAGTGGGTTCACTGGTGGGAACATGTTCTGGGCGGGTTACGGACAGCTTATTAAAAAGAAAAAAAACTTTAAATAATCAGAATTTGTGCTCGTCTTTTACCTTGGGAAAAAAAAAGAGAAATGCGTCAGACGTGCGCAGCGTTCTCGTAGCCATGGTAGCCCCCATTCCTTTGGCTTTGAAAGGAATTCGCTATGAAAACAAATTTGTTTGGTTTGTATTGTATAAAAGTTTGTCGCGACTTAACGAGACCAGTTAAGAACCCCTGATCTAGATCCCTTAGACCTCACAGTTGATGCAGCTTGTACAAATACAGTATATTTTATCAGGGAAAAACATAATGGCTATTTATGCCATTATGACTGTGGTTCATCTGTAATGCCCATGATTGTAACTCAAAAAAAAAGATCACATGCTACAATTGGTTGCATTGTGACTCACGGTTCTGGTTGTATTGTTGCTGCACGGCAAGAAGATCCAAGGTTTAATTCTTAAATGATCACCTAGGATCCTTTCTGAGTGGAGTTTTCATGTTCTCCCTATGACGCCCACCATCTGAAAACATTGTAGTGGGTCTGTGAATCTGTGGATGTTGTGTGTTGACAGCTACAGCCGGGCCTGAGTCTGGATATAGATATAAGATATATAGATATAAGAGGTTGCCGATAGAAGCACCACTGATGTTATAATCATAAAATACTACAATGGATGGAGACAGTGGTTCCATACATTGGGTTCAACAGACTATAGAGAGCTCTACAAAAAAAGGCAGTAAAAATTGGGCTGCACTATTCTCAACACAGCAGGGACTCGTTCATGGAAAAAAAAAAGGAGAGCAATATTGAGGTCAGGAAACTGGGATTTAAATAGAAACAGTCTCCTTATATTTAGCCTCTGCAGTTCTTTGTAGCTAATCCATATTTATTAATGTACCACGCTCAAGTCCTTTCTTTTCTATGCAGATGTTAGCATTATGTATTGGTGTTCTACTGTGATAAGACCAGTTTAGGTTTATCTGCAGCCATAAAGGAACACCGAATAATTCTAATAATCAATGTTTCATGACTTGTCCTACATTTTATACACAGTAAAGTTTCATCCTTCATCAACCAGCAATAATAATATACAATTAAGCAACTGAAATTCTACCTTTTAGCTAAAAAATATTTTTTTAAAGTGTGAGTTAATAGCATTCTGGGAAGTCGGTTTGAATATAAAAAAATGAACGGTCTGTTAGTGTAAGCATGCGTAAACGCTGCGATTCCTATGAGTGAGAACTGAACCGTTGGGTCTCTGGTGTGTAGGGATGAGACGATTAATTGTTTTTGCAATAATTGTGATTTCAAATGTTAAAATTAATTTATCGTAACGGGAAAAAAAAATATTGTACATTGTACTTACAAGAAAAATCTGTTTTCTTTTAAATGGATATGAATATGTTGTTTGAGGGACACATTTTTTATTTTGATTTTTGCAAAACAATTTTATATTTTGTTTTAATATTCAGCAGAAGCTGATTAGCAACTGAAAGTTGCTTATAAAAATAATCATACCATTTAAATCTGTAATCGTCTCATCCCTACTGGTTTGATTTGAGTAGAAACCCAACATAATCAGGATTGTCTGAACGAGTCAAATACAGGATGTGAAGACAGTATTATAAGAAATAGCAACAAAACTAAATATGCAAGCGGTACAATGGTTGTTTTGTTACAGATGTCATGGCTGTGTCCTTATGATGTGTGTAAAGAGCTTGTAAATGCTCTTTATGAGTTCACAGCTTGTCGTACCACCACGATCCTACAAGCGCTTAATCTGAAGCACAGCATTGTTCCAAAAGTTCTAAAAGTTCAGTAAGCTCGATTGTAAAATACATCATACAGGGCTTGGCTCGTAACCAAGTTAACGGAACAACAAAATGTTCGCACAACCTCAGTGTCGGGTCAAGGCTTCCACTCCACTAATGGACAAATTGTGTGAGATTTTTCAGGAAAAGTGCACCTACATGACGAGAGAGCCTGATAAAAAAGGCCACAGCATGTAAATATACACAACTAGAAAAGCAGTGTATGTGGAAGGGCTTTGATGAAGGTTTTTCAAGTCTTATCCCTATAAAATACCTCTAACTAACACAGACTGAGTCGAGTGTGTGTAATAAACACTGTGTATACGCATGCGTCTGTCTGTGTGTAAGATGCAAAGGCTGGTGTCAGTGAAAAAAATGTCATAGCACACTTGCACACACCTCAACACACACACACACCGTTTAGCAAGCTGCTAAACCAGCACTAAAGTAACTTCAAAAATCTGTACATCTGTACTTTAAATACGGTATTTACAAAAACAAAAACTGCCTCTTTGACTAAATGAAAAGTATCAAAAAATATTCAAATCAAAGAAATGTAAAGTCATCTAGCGTTCTCTATTTTATTTTTTCCTGAACGAGGCTAAAGGCAACAAGCGTATTGCGTAAGCATATGGCTATCTTTGACGTCACTCTTCAGCTACGTGTGGCAGCTTATTTTACACGGCGTTCTTTAAAGCTACTTCACTTCACATTCCAGGATTCACGATTTTGGAATTCTTCCAGCACGGCATACTGACCAATGAGTGTTAGGTGTATATTATGTGCATTATGCTGCGTTTTAACTGAACGCTGAGTACTGTGTAAGCTCGTAGTTAAAAAAAACAGCCTTGCAACCTAAGGACCCTGGTTTGAATCCCGGTCCACCGAGTAGTATGGTTGTACCCTTGGGAAAGGCACCCAACCCCAATTGCTTCATTGGGGCCAGATAGGTTGGATGTGGAGGACACATTCCTCTGTGTAAGTTCATAAGACAAAATAGATCACCGTTTACTTCACTTACTCTATCATCCCCTTGTGAATAATTTTTGGCAAACGATGTTTTGCACAAGTTGAACATATTTCAACTCATCCCATCATGTGATGTAGCCGTTTTGTGTCGTTCACTTCAGGTATTTTTGTCTCACATTCAGTTAAAACGCAGTGTTAGTCCCAAATACCAGTGCTTCATAAGCTGTAGTAAGCAAAATCACTGAGCACTGAAGCTCGAACTTTATAAAAATAATACAAATAAATAAAAATGATGATAGATATGTTAGAATAAAAACTTTGCTTAACAAAGGCGCTTTTTTTTAGTTTCAGCATTACTATGCTGTGCAACTTGCTCAAGTAAGAGCAGAATCAGTTTCAGTAATGTTGTTCTGAATGGTTTAAGTGACCATGACATGATCATACAGAGATGAGTTTATAACTTATATTTATCTGCCTCTTCAGGTTTTTCAAGGAATGTCTCCTGTTTTTTTATTAAGCATATGCGAATGGAGAACATACAATATTAGCAAAAATTCATGACACTTAATGGGCTCTACATGCCCATCCAGAAAAGAACGTTTTGGGCACTGGGTAGATACACCCAGGGCGAAATCGATTACCCAGACACACACACTATATAGGGGCAATTTACATTGAATCCATGTTTTGTTTTGTTTTGTGGACTGTAGAGGAAACCAGAGAGCCCGGAGGAAACCCACACGGGAATGGGGAGAACATGGAAACTCCACCCAGATTGAGATTGAGAGGCGGACATGCTAACCAGTAAACCACCTATATAAATTTTTACTGGGTAACAATATAAGATTATAAAATGTATGATAAATGATGATAAAAATGACAGACTGCACGGTTAACCCTGGTCTTATGTTTACCCCACACACAATTATAAATATAAAGAAATTATTTTCAATGATGCAATGCAATGATTTCCCATTCGCAGTGGTAAATGGTCTGTACAACACCGGGGCCCCACATAGGCTGTCCCTATCTGGCCATTTCGAGTCAAAAATGAAATGTAAATAATGTACAGCCTTTCGAATATATGCGCGCACACACATATGTACGTTTAAAAAAGAAGTTGTCTTCAAATTGAAGGCAATGCACTTGAACTGTGTGCATGACATACAGCGGACACCGTACACACAACACATGTGCATTGCGTTTATTGTCAATTTTGTTAAGTCTGATGGTTTGGCCCTCAACAACAGTCCATATTTCTCATATGGCCCCTACGGAAACTTAAAAAGGGCCATGCCTGGTCTCTAAAGATCACCGGTATATTAAGGAATAGTTGTAATGTTCTGTTATTTAGTTACTCGGGGGGGATTTTATCTGTTAATATTGGGTTTTGGGGTCCAGATTTCTATGTGACGTAACAAAGTCAAGTGATTTGTAAAACAAACCAAAAGACAATCTCACTGAAACAATACAGAAATCAGACAAGAAATCAGACCTAGTTTTGCGTATGAGGGTTTGGGATCCATGCTCTAGCCTTAAATAGAGCAGACTATGTAATATTTGGTAATACATTCCATGGTTGCATGGTGGGAGCTTCATTTTCTTCTCTTAAAATCGATGACCTCGTAGATGCTGCACAGTGAAACTAAATGCATACTTGTCAGGAACTACCAGCGGATGGGTCGGCGCATTCCCTCGCTCTCATTGGCCGAGGAAGTCAATGCTAGCCTTGACGGTACGCTTGGTGGCCACATCAATAGCCATTGCGCGAATCTCGGTGTCGCCAAACTGCATCAGAGTCTGAATCTCACGGCGCACCCCTGCGGCCGGGCTTTCTGTCCCGCTGACATCGAGGCGCAGCGTGCCACATTTACGCACACCAGCATCTGAGATGAAGCTGACACGCTCCTTCTCAGAGCAGTATACATGGATAACAATAATCTGCTGCGAGGGCTTGGCTGGGGTGTAGCTACGCTTCACAGTCTCGCCCAGCGCAACGGACTGGTCAGCCGAAATGAACGTGTCGAAGACATCAGTGCACCAGCGGGTACCATCCCTCACCAGCAGCTTCTCAGGTGGGTGCTTTCCCTCTACGAAGCGGTTCAGCACGCCCACACCGTAGGTAAGAGGGGAGCGGCGCACCCTGATCACACTTGGATCCAGACCAAACAGCACAGCACCCTTCAGGATGGTCAAACCCACATCATGGGGAATGATGACACGGCTTCCCCCCTGCAGCATGTCCTGCACTGCCTTCTGCAGAAGTGGTGATTCAGCAAAACCTCCAACCAGGAAAAGAAACTTGATGTCGGTTACCTCAGGCCTTGCAAACAGCTCCTCTGTGAAGGTGGAAGAAAGGCAATGTACAATGTTTTAACTGTATGGCCTTATATGGTTACACACTGCCATAAAAACACCTGTTACCATATACACAAAAAACCTAAGGCCTCTACATTTAAAACACTGCTTCAAAAAATAAAGGGAACACTTAAAAAACACAATGTAACTCCAAGTCAAGCACACTTCTGTAAAATCAAGCTGTTCAGTTAGTGTGCAACACTGATTGTCAATCAATTTCACTTGCTGTTGTGCGAATGGAACAGACAGCAGGTAGAAATGAGAGGCACTTAGTCAGACCCCCCCTATAAAGGAGTGCTTTTGCAGGTGGTGCCACACCCCTTTTCTCTGTTCTCATCCTTTCTGGCTGATGTTTTGGTCACTTTTGCATTTGGTCAGTTCTCTCACCA
>JAOUQT010000001.1:12894955-12905611 GCA_025769995.1 Xyliphius kryptos | reverse complement strand
ATTTTATTTTTTTATTTTATAAAAGAAAGCCCTCTATAAACTAGCGGGTGTGGCAGCTCAGTGGTTAGGTTGTTGGTGTATCAATTAGGTTATATAACCCTGATTACGTCAGGGATGCTTTCAACCGCTTTGTTTTGACCTCAACAAAGTTGGGCTACTTGGAAGTATATTGCTGTGGTGATGAAACTTTAATGCCATCTGTATCGCTGTGATGATAAAGAGGCTGTTTCTGAACACATTCTGTGCACATTATATATGTTTAATACCAACGATGTCTGGAAGCTCAGGTGCATTTTCTGTCCTTTTTTTGCAGGATGGTCAGGCCATGCTGTGGGATCTAAATGAGGGAAAGCATCTGTACACTCTGGATGGAGGAGACACAATCAATGCCCTTTGCTTTAGCCCCAATCGCTACTGGCTCTGTGCAGCCACAGGTCCTAGCATAAAAATATGGGTGAGCTTATTACCATTTTACAGTCAATACATATTCTGTTGTACTTACAGATGACTTATGGAAATACACACTTTTCAAAAAAAA
Organism: Xyliphius kryptos; assembly: GCA_025769995.1. Taxonomy (NCBI): domain Eukaryota; kingdom Metazoa; phylum Chordata; class Actinopteri; order Siluriformes; family Aspredinidae; genus Xyliphius; species Xyliphius kryptos. Next base: position 12,905,073 of record JAOUQT010000001.1, on the reverse strand, counting down.
ATAAAGGGAACACTAAAATAACACATACTACATCTCAATGAATAAAATATTTATAATAACTGGACAGGTGGATTTCGCAGAAGTGTGCTTGACTTGGAATTACATTGTGGTGTTTGTGTTCCCTTTACTTTTTTAAACATTTTTTTAAAGTTTGAATGCCGTTTGCTGAGACACTGATGAAACCTTCAATGCCTTCTGCACTTCTGTGATGATACAAGAGGCTGTTTCTGAGATCTCTATGTGAGAACATTGGCTTTTTAATATACTTTGTGTTGTCTCTTACAAAGACTTTTTTTGTGCTCTCCTCAGGATTTGGAGGGAAAAATTATAGTTGATGAGCTGAAACAGGAGGTGATCAGCACAAACAGCAAGGCCGAGCCCCCACAGTGCACCTCTTTAGCCTGGTCTGCTGATGGACAGGTACATACCATTTCTGTTTTATATGATTTTATAAAGCTTTTCCCAAAATTCACACCAGATCTGAATTGGGTACCATTTTTGCAGTAAAATGTTTCCAACAGACTTATTTTATGTTTCTGCGTGACTGCTTACAATTCAGGGCGATTATTCACTTTTATTTGGATTTTGAATGAAAGGTGCTATACATAATCTTGCACAAATGGTGCCAAATTCCAATCTTGCGTGGATGTCGAGACCTGCTTTAGTTGGTAATGTAAATAATATTTGTTTTCCCTTTATTCACCCCAGTGATTAGATAATCACAATATATCTGAATAATGATGAGAGTCCTGCAATTATGAGGGGTGCTTTAACTTTTTTGTATATCTTGAATGGTCCGTGCATCTCCTAATATACTACTTTTTTTATTTTTTATGTTTTGCAGACTCTGTTTGCTGGCTACACAGACAACCTGATTCGAGTGTGGCAGGTTACCATCGGAACACGATAGTCATCTGTCTGTTAAATGAAAAAGAGAATGTGTTTTGCTGTTGCATGTTTTTAATCGATGCTCCTCCACATTTTCTTTCACACTTTTAACAGGTTTGCCATCTTTTATTTGGAATCTCATTTCATTTATCAGATGCTTTTGTTAAACCCCTGCCTTTATTTTTGCATTTTGCAAATTAAATGCTCTGCGTATTGATTTGAACAGTGTGCTTTTCTGACTTTTGTTAAGTAAATGTTCCCAAACAGCAGTGTAAAATCTCTTCCCCAGCTCTCACGCGTTCGATCACTTTTCCATCTACAAAACCCTGTTTGTAAAGGCTGGCTTGAGATCAGTTGTGATTTAAGGAATGTGTGTGTGTGCGTGCGTGTGTGCACTGCACAGAAAGTAAAGGGAACACAAAAATAACACATCCTAGATCATAATGAGTAAAATATTTTAGTTCAAAAGTCTTTATTTAGTAAGATGGTGGAATGCGCTAAGAACAAAATAACATCAGGTGGCCTGTCTCCTGGTATCTGCTCCATGTTCTGGACACTGCTGACAAACACAGCAAACCTTTCCACAGCTGGCATTGATGTGCCATCCTGAATAAGCTGCACTACCTGAGCAACTTGTGTGGGTTGTAGACACCGCCTCATGCTACCTCTATGGTGAGAGAACTGACAAAATGCAAACGTGACTTAACAGCCAGGAAGAACAAGAACAGAGAAATGGTGCGTGGTCACCACCTGCAGAACCACTACTTTATAGGGGTTGTCATGCTAACTGCCCCTCATTTCTACCTGTTGTCTGTTTCATTTACACTACAGCAAGTGAAATTGATTTACAATCAGTGCTGCTTCCTAACTGGACAGATTAATTTTACAGAAGTGTGGTTGAATTGCAGTTACATTGCATTGTTTAGGAGTTCCTTTTTTGAGCGGTGTATATACAGGGTGGCTAACATGGAGGGCTTATTTTTCATTGGCCACCCAGTATATAAAGTGGTTTGATTTTAAGCACATTTCAGTTTGATGTTCACCCAGTCCTAAAACAGAGGGTTTTTACAGCAATGAGACTCAATCATCTCCTACCTTGACATCCTGCAGGAAGATCTTCCCTCCTCTCTGGTTTTGGAGTTTCATCAGTTTCTCGGCATGCTCACGCTCCTCATGCGACTGCTTACGGAAAAACTTGGCAAAGTTGTGCAGAGCCTGATCGTCCCGGTCGAAGTAGAAGGACTGCAGATTAAAGGTCAACATGAGCCATCAAAGGAAAATCATTCACTTGTTCACACAGTTTACATACAGGGCGTGTGCGAAAGAAAAGTGCAAAGGAGCATGTAAAAAACATGACAATGAAGTGCAAAATGCAAAGGAGAGAGTGAAAACCCATGCAAGAGCTCAAAAAGGAGCAGAAACAAGTGCAAAACATGACAAAGGCGAGCATGTGATAAAAGGAAAGTGTGCATAAGACAGTACACAAAGGAGGGAGAGCACACAAAAGAGCAAGCAAGAAGCACGGGGGAGAGAGGGCTGCGCCACTGAACCATGAATCAGGGATAAATTAAGTCTGTTTATTTGCCAAATTGGATCAGACAGCTGGACCTGAACATCTCCGTGTGTCGCTGACCCTAATGCCCAAACATCCCAACAACACTGGAGGAGTGGCCAGACCTGCCATCTGAGTCCACATCCACAACCCTGCACTTTACATCTAAATGATGAGAATGCATTTATCTACAGTGGTCTCACAGAAGCCCCTTACCATAGACAGGTATACATAGGAGGCGTACAGCTCCAGATTGATCTGCCGGTTGATAGCGGCCTCGCAGTCCTGATGGAAGTTCTGTCTCACCTGAGAGCTCATGTTTCTGCAAAATAAAAATAAATAAATCAGTGCTTTATTCAAACGCACCACACATCATTAAAAGCGGACACTAAAGGTTTGATTACTCACTACTCTATACATGAAAACGCATATGGATGCTATGAGGCCAGCTGCCTTTCCTGGGCCACCCAGGAGTTAATAATTAAAGCCTCGCTAATAAAACACCTGTGCACTTGGACCCTGATCACACTCAGACAATTCGATGGGTATTCGCGCTTAGACGGCGATGTCAGTCGGTTCTTATCTACATCAAACGACGAAAACGCACAGAACGATCGGGTGGCAGCACCCCTCCTGGTTCCTTCTGATTATCAGCTCTAATCGGCTGAACGGCGGGCTTGGCGCTGAACCCACTGCAGAGTCCAGAGGAAAGGAAACATTCCGCACGTCAGTGTTATTTACATTACATCAAATAAAGAATAATCTTAAATATTAAACCTGGCATCAGATTGGCGGAGGATTATATTGCAGGATTAACACACCTTATAATAATAATAAAAAAATTGGATCAATAATTAGACAGATCGTAATGGAATTTAACATAAGTCTCAATAAGGCCCCAACAAACACTTGCCGTTGTTAATTTAACTATAAAGCAGAATTTTTTTATTTATAAAAAAAATATTTATTATAGTGTTATGTAACGATAAAGGCGTCACGTTTCCAGCACCCGTTTCCCGATTAGTCCCGCCTCCTCGACAGGAATTGGCACGTTTTCCTATTGACGTGGCACGGCGGCCAATCAAAAACCGCGTAAACGAAAACAAACCAATCGGAGCGCGGCAAAAACTGAGGCAAGCAGAAAGCGGATGTAAAGCCAAGAACATATAGGCCAAACGCAAAACGTGTTGATGATGCGGATTAAGAATTTTATTTAGTTACCAAAAACAGTACATTTTATTACACAAACACTTACCTTCTGCACGCGTTACGTCCAAAAAAGCTTAGAAAGTAGCCTTGCGACGCCTGGTGGAGGGATGAAGGTTTTCACTAAAGCGAGCTAAAGAAAGGTTTCTGAGATTAATCGATGAATTACTCGAATTAAAGATAATTGGGATGAAAGACGATGGAAGACAGAGGTGTAGGCTGCCGTTCAAGCACTGTTGAAGCGGGAAACCTTTACTCCGTCCGTTAGCCGTAATGTCTGTGACATTGAGGGTTGACGTGCAGGGCTTTTATACCCAACTTCATGCATATTCATTAAATGTAATGGCGTTATTCCTTCTCCGAGCCAATCATATGAATGCTCATTTGCATGTCAATGATGTAATGCGTCGGGGAAGGTATTGCAGAGGAAATGACTACGTTCATCCTCCGACTGATTACAACGTTTTGAAAAATACGCGTTTACATTAAAAACGAGATAAACCAGCGAGATGAAGTCATTCATGTCACAGAACAGTACAGAGCAGCGGGTTAACGAGATAAACCAGCGAGATAAATTCATCCACAAAACACTACAGAGCAGCGGGTTAACGAGATAAACCAGTGAGATAAAGTCATTCAAAACACAGAACAGTACCACCAACCAATGGGGTCACGAGATAATCCAGCGAGATAAAGTCATCCATATCACCGAACAGTACCGACCTGCGGATAAACAAGATAGCCCAGCAAGATAAAGTCATCCATGTCACAGAACAGTACAGAGCAGCGGATAAACCAGCAAGATAAAGTCAACCATATCACAGAACTGTACAGAGCAGTGGGTTAACGAGATAAACCAGCGAGATAAATTCATCCATATCACAGAACAGTACCGAGCAGCGGGTTAACGAGATAAACCAGTGAGATAAAGTCATCCATATCACAGAACAGTACCGAACAGCGGGTTAACGAGAGACACCAGTGAGATAGTCATCCATATTACAGAACAGTACTACCGACCAATGGGTTCACAAGATAATCCAGCGAGATAAAGTCATCCATATCACAGAACAGTACCAACCAACGGGTTAACAAGATAATCCAGCAAGATAAAGTCATCCATATCACAGAACAGTACCAACCAACGGGTTAACAAGATAATCCAGCAAGATAAAGTCTTCCTTATAAGTACCGAACTGGGGTAAACGAGATAACCAACAAGATAAAGTCATCCATATCACAGAACAGTACCAACTCGCGGGTATGGCTGGTTGAGAACTGTTCAGGATGGGTCTAGCTGGTTAGGGTGAATCAATCAGTTTAGTTACAGCTGGTTAGACTAGCTGCGGGCTAATTGCTATATACTAAGCGCCTCGCGTCATTCCCTCCACTCTACCTGTGCACCAATCCCTAAAGGGAGGACACACACCAAGCGCCTGATATTATTTACCTACGAAATAATTTTCAAAACTTTTAAACAAACATTTACATTTATATATATAACCATGCGTAATTATGATCTATATTTTATTCTTATTGTGATCGATACAGCTATTAAATGAAATTCTAAAATATTTATGTTCATAAATAAACCTACTTTTGCACACACTTCAGAGGATATAAAACTTTGATTCCCAACTCAACTAATTTTCCAATGGGGTGGGACTCATGAAGGTTTATCTTTTCTTAATGTACCTTTGTGTATGTGTGTGTATGTGTAAATCATTTTAATTGCTAAATCTGAACATTTGTAAATAGCCAGCTGATGCATAAAGGTGATGTGGTTTTGTTCTTGTGTTTGAAGTTGTGTATGGCGAGATTTGGGTGAGATTCAGGTTTCTGTCTGATAATGAGTACTGAGTAACAGACCCCTCAGCCACAAACAGAAGTTAAACTGTCCCACAGTGAGAGTGTGTTGTGAGGACCTGCTGTTTATCACAGTGTTTTGGGTTTTGGCCTTGTCTCTGTCCAGCGTCTAGACGGTACCGCAGCCTGCTGTACCTACGACATGTTACAGTTGATTAGAGGTCTGGAGTTAATAAGTGCTTATGATGTGTAATAAGGCCTGTGACATAATGACACGCGGGTTTAACTCTCAATTATATCACAACCATACTCATACGCCCTCTAATTCATAACTGCCCCATCCAGCCCAACAAAATATGCACTGTACTTAATAACAGCACATTTGTACGTGGAGTGTAAATATTTTAAAATCAGGAGTAAAACCCGTCGAAACACCAAACATTCAACAACAATCCTAATTGATTCTCGGTTAACCTCTGCGACAAGTCCATGGCTGTAAAAGTAAAAAATGTGTCAATAGCTCGATAATAAAAAAATCTCCAAACCTTTCAATTATTAAAAAAAAGTAAAGTTAAATCCAAAATGGTGGCTTTTCAGATGGCCGCCATGGGCTTCACCCGGCTTAAAATGTTTTCACCCTTTATGTACTAATATGCCACAAACAGTAAGGTGATATCAGCAACCACTTTCTTTTTTTCAGGGTGTATCCGTAGTTATGGTCCACCCTGTATCATTAACTTAATAAATGACAAAAATAGGAGGGAGGCACAGTGGCTTAGTGGTTAGCAGGTTCTTCTCGCAGCGCTGGGGAGTCCCCGTTCGAATCCTGATCTGGTTTGTATGTTCTCCCCGTGTACACATAATTTTTTTCTCACAGTCCAAAAAAACACGGATATAAGGTCAATTAATAGCGCTAAATTGCCCCTATCCTCTGTCTGTGTAATTCTGTGCCCAGCGATGGATTGGCATCCTGTCCTGGGTGTATCTGCCCACCACCCGAGAAGTTCTTTCCTGAATGGGCATGGGGAACCTCCCCGCGAGCATCGTAGAATCTGCCAGCATAACCTGAAGTATTCAAATTAGAAAGAAAAAAGTTCCATTTGTCAATAGAAAGGAATCGGATCACGTTTAATTCCAATCTTTTCTAGTTAAATTTTTTTTTACAGAGCCATGATACAATCGAGGGAACTTTTGAGGACTTCCATAATAACAAATGGCGGGTCACGGACAGCTTGTAATGAGCTGTTCTCGTTAACTTTAGATAGTGATTTTCCTCGTGAAAATTCCGTCCCTTCGGTTTTAATTGGCCTCATTATTCCTGTTAAGTTTCCCTTAAGAAGTAAACATACACGTATTACCTTTGGCGCCATTATAGGAACAAAAAAAGTTTGCGGCTCGCAAGTGCATCAAAGAAAAAGAGAAGACACACAATTGAGTTGAAGAAATACCAGAGCGCCATTAAGATTGCTAAAATTGGCCACGTATATGGAAAGTGGCGGTCCACCGTGAGTTCCATCGTGGAGAAAAAGGAGGCACTAAAGAAGCTAACGTAGCGAAAGGCAATAATGTGCTTACAAACCAAAGATGTGGGTGAACATGTGGAAATGTTATTTTGATCTTTTCGGATCAAAAACATTTTGATGGTACGAAATGAGAATGCCGTTCTGTGAAACCTTAAACGTTTACTTACTATTTAAATTCCACTTTTCTATTCCTTTTTTATAAAGTCTCTAGAGTAAATGAACTGGCTTTACAATAATTTAAATAATTTAGTCGGGTTTCTATTCTCTAAAAGTGGGTTTGGACTTAATGACCATGAGAACTTGGGCCCCGAGTCAAGTCCAGTTTCAAACCTGTTATAGAAGGCACATATGGGCAGCACCGCCAAGCCTCCTCCAGATGTGAGACAGATCTGAATGCGTAACCTCGCTGTATGGAAACCAAATGTGATTCAGGAGTATTTTGGGCCGTATGTATTTATGAAGGGGTCGGAGTTCCAGCAGTGGGCTGGCAGTGCCGTATCTCAGCCCACATCTGGATGTGGTTGGGAATTCACCAATGTTAAAGGTGGGCGACACGGTGGCTTAGTGGTTAGCACATTCGCCTCTCAGCGCTGGGGATTCCCGGTTCGAATCCCAATCTGGGTGGAGTTTACATGTTCTCTGCGTGTCTGTGTGGGTTTCCTCCGGGTTCGCCGGTTTCCTCCCACATCTCAAAAACATGAAGGTAAATTGAATGCTCTAAATTGCCATGTATAGTGTGTGTATGTTTGTGTGACTGTGTGAGTGAGTGTGTACCCAGCGATGGATTGGCCCCCAGTTCTGGGTGTATCTTCCCAGCGCCCGAGACGTTCTTCCCTGGATGGACATGGGGAACCCCCCCGTGACCCTCATAAAGGAATAAGCGGAAGATAATGAATGAATGAATGAATATTCTGTCTGCCATCTTTTGCATTCCAAGTTCCTCCTCGTGTTCAAGTTTGACCATGGTTCCACCACCACTAGGTGGTCACTCGCACGGCTTATCACTGTGCATAGTCCATAAAAACAAAGACAGATCTGGGTGTGTAATGTTAAGAATCAACACCATTGTGACTAAAGCATCATGATTTTCATCTATTTTGCCTGCTGTACGTACACACAGGAATTCCTGCTTCACACATATACACACACTGAGTGAAGTGAGCACATATACCCTTAGCGGTGGACAGCCCTGTATACGGCGCCCAGGGATCAACTGGGGTTAGGTGCCTTGCTCAAGTGCACTTCAGCCAAATTAGACCAGGAATCGAACCGTCAGGTCACAAGCCTGTTAAATACTTGTTGACAAAGCAGAGAAATAGGCCAAGTCTCATGAAACATAATTTCTGTAATCAGTAGCCAGTAATCAGTAATTTCTGGGGGGTTTTTTTAGTTGGTTTTTTTTTTTTTTTTTTTGGAAAATAACATTTGTTTTCACGAAATTCAGTTAGAATAATAATGATATAAAAGGATCAGATGATTGATTGTGCTTACGAACAAACAGGCGGCATATATTATTGCAGCTATTTAAATTATTCCAAGCCAGTAACTTGGATTGTCTGGATAACATCTGTATAATCTTTTCCATAGCCGAACTGAAGGAAGACGCGTGACCTTGTGCGTTGAACGTGAGAGGCACTGGGTTACAGGGTACTTTGACATTTACACAATGAAAAGACACATTGACTGCTTAGGTCAACCGTATATTTAGTGTGTATCGAGAGAAAGGAAGGATACAGGAGGGCAAAAAAAAGAAAATAGGAGAGAGGCAAAATAGAACTATGTTTTAAATAGGTGGTGGTGATGGTGGGCAGCTTTCCTTTTTGTCTGTATTGTGCAATGGCGCATCAGCCTCTTCAGTGGGTCAGAGTGCACTTTTCAACTTCCACTTACGACACTGTGTCCTTGTACAAACCGCCGGAGAAAATCCATGCTGTTTCCTGTGAAGGCACAAACAGACCAATTAGATCAGAATGAAGCATGCCCTGCGTCACCCCCCTCCCTGCCGCACCAATAAAGCTCCTCCAAAAATGTGCCCTTTTCTTCTCCCTGGTTTTCTCAAATGTATTAGATCCATGATATTGGAACGCTGCGCTGAATATTTTATCGACTGTCTGCTTGCCCCTCGCTGACCTGCCTGACATGCTAACTTCTCCTTTCGCTGGAGACGCCACGTCACTCTGCATCAGGCAGTCGGGCGTGATGCTCCCCGCACATTTCCTGTGAATAAACTCCAGAGCAGCGGGAGGGAACACCGACCGGGGGCAAGTGGGAGGGCCTGCGCGAACGTGTCGGCCTGTCGTTGGAACCTACATCTACATGTGTACAGATGATTGCGTTTATCAGCCAGGTCTTGTGTTGAGAGTCTGTACTCCTCCTGCTTAGTCATAAAAAAAAAGCAGGAGCCTCCTTAAATCTCGTTTTATCCCTCTGTCCTCCTCTCGGCTCAGTACTTGTGATAAAATGCTCTTTGGGTCACTCTGTCCTAATTACTCTATATATAGACGTTCAGCCTTCAGGTGAGAGATTTCCCACCTTCTCCCAAAGTAAATAAAGGTCTGATGTTTAACTCTGTGTACAGTAAAGTTCAGCTGCCATGTTAACTTTGCATTAAACATAAGCTTTAAATTAAAGGCCACCCAGGAGGGTGAAGGTCAGCTTTTTTTTTAATGACATCCTTCATTCTTTTTACTAACCTTTATCATTTTTACACCATGAACTACTTTTACATCAAATAAACTTAAATAATAATTGCATTCATTTCTTAGGCAATAATTGTACCTTCAAAATCTGTAAACATCTCATCGCTAGTCAAGGTTACGGGCCTTGCTCAAGGGCCCAATATGATAACTTTATTAGACATGGGATTTGAACCCACAACCTCCTGATTGACAGCCCAACACCCTGACTACTAAACTACCGCACATATATACAGCTGCTCAGGTATATAGACACCTGTGATTGGCACTGCACTGTAAACCCAAACATGTTACATTATACTGCGGTCTGTATGCACCACCACCAAGACCACCTCTTCTCTTCTCTATGGTTCCGTTGACAGATACCCCCACCCCCCACCACCACTAATGTGTCAGAACTCAGTCAGGCAGAAGCATCAGCCACACATTGATTCCTCGTGCTTCATT
>JAOUQT010000001.1:12874991-12886197 GCA_025769995.1 Xyliphius kryptos | reverse complement strand
TGCAATATTTTGAGCAAAACTGTGCTCTTACCCTGATAATTGAACCTTCACACTCTGCTCTTACTGGTGCAATGTGATATTAATGAAGATTGGACACCAGGTTTGTCCAATTTAGCCATGACACCTCCCAAACTAAAATGACGGGTGTTCCAGTTTCATTGTCCAATACCTGTATATATGATATGTATACAATATTCCTCCATCGTTCTAATTAAACTGAATTATTTCCCTTTTTATAAACGTATATAAAGTACCGTATGTACAATAAGAGTCATTTTAACGGATGCACAGACGTCCACATCCGTTCTTTCTCACATCTTTCTTTGTATAATGCTGTGGATTCAATACCTGAAAAAAAACATCTGTAAACAAATGAAAAAGCACCCTCTGAGTGTTTGTTCTATACATTTAAATACACCCTTCAAACGGAACTGAGCCAATCCAGTGAGAGCTGGTCGATGGGAAACCTAGCGGCGTCCCAGCTGAAATGCGTTCTCCATAGGAGCCGCGTCACAGTCTCAAATGTCCATGTCGAACTGGTTATCGTCAACTGCGGGGGGGCGAAAAAGACGTCACAAACATATTAGCAGGTTCACACATGGGGTATCTGATGGGCAGTGGTACCCTCAGGGCACTTGCACTTGCCCTACAGAGGACAAATTGGTAGTGCACTTTGTGTTCATCACATGTTGGGGCACGTTAGAGGGAATTTTTTCATGTTTACCCACACACTTTGCATCCTAGGGGGCACCTCACCATGCTAGTAGTAAATTAATGTGGTTACTCTAGGGTACCCATTAGGGCACTTAATGTTTCCTGACACATAAGAGCACCTTAAAGCCTAGAATGTTTTTTTCCCTTTTCAAGGGCACACTAGAATTAATTTTATTGTGTTTAATCATACAAAGGGGCACCTTGGGGGGGGCATTTTATCATGTTTAATCACATACTGTGCATCCAATGGGTTTCTTATCATGCTTTCTTGCATGTAGGGGCAATTTATAAGTGCATAAACATGTTTACTCAGAGAGTAGAGTCCCCAATAGGGCACTTCATGGTGCCTGAGAAATAGGAGCACCTTAAAGGCATGTCAACATGAGTATTGTTACTAAAAGCACAGTATAAGGCTATAACATCTGTTTTTTTACAGAAAGGCCACACATGCACACTTAATTTCATGCAGGGGCACTTTAGGGGGCATGTTGACATGTTTGCTCACACAATGTGCACCCTAGAGGGCATCTCATCATGCTTTCTCACATACAGAGGTACCATAGAGGGGATATCAACATGTTTACTCAGACACCAGTGTACCCATAAGGGTACTTCATTTCATATGAGCACCTTAAGGGCATGTGAACAGGAACTGGAATGCCTGTGTTCATGTTTAAATACATGTAGGGGCACCTTAGAGGGCATGCAAAACATATTTATTCCGACAAGGTGCACCATGTAGGGCATATTTTCATGCTTTCTTAAATATAGGGGTACCTTAAAGGGGATATGAACACCTTTCCTCTTACATCAGGGTAACCTTTAGGGCAATTCATGTTTCCTGACACATTGGTGCACCATAAAGGGCGCATCAACTTGAATAATGTATTTTATACATTAGACATGAGCTGTCTGAGATTCAGTGGCACCTAGAGGGCACCATTTTCTTACCTGCTGCATCCTTGTCCTCCTCCTGCTCCTCTTTGAGTTCCTCCAGTTTGCCTAGAGGTTGGTTTGCAGGAATTGTTACCCCGGGAATCTGGGGCAGGCAGCAGGGTGGGTTCCGGGCAAGCGGCGAGTTCCTACACTCAAGAAGGAACTTTCTGTCGTAAATGATACGAGTGCCTGTGGATTCATCGAGAAAACATTCATCAAAGCTTTGAATCTTCAAATCTATAATGAATAATCACAGAATTAGGTACACCTAGCCGGTAGGCATATAGTCACTGGTAAAGTGTGGCAAGGCACAAGACAACATTCACCAGCTGTGGGTAAACTGAGCTACTTTAATGGTGTGGTGCCAGTGTGTCAACAAATGGTCGTGGGCCAGCCGGTCCCTTTGGGTGGGCATGAAAAACCATTTATTGGGCCACTCCATGTTAGCGCGAGCGCACACACACACAAAGGGCCACTTTAGAAACACAAATTTGATGAACATGCATGTTTTAGGAATACGGGAGGAAACTGGAGCACCCAGGGAAAACCCACACAAACACAGGGAGAATATGCAAACTTCATACAGAATTTCCAAACCCGCGTCCTTCTGGGTGTAAGGCAATAACACTGCCCCCTGATCCACCATGTTGACCCGTCATATACATTACATTGTCAAAAGTATTCGCTCACCTGCCCATTCTTCCACAAATGTTTGTAAAAAAAAAACAGTCCACATGCCTAGGTGCTTGATTTATTACCCATGTGGCCATGGAAGTGATTGGAACACCTGATTCCCATAATATGGATGGGCGAGCAAATACATTTGGCAACAGAGTTTTCCGTAGTGGCCCTCAGTATTAAAAATGTCAGGGTGGTTTGGACATCCCTGTCGTACAGGTACCAATGTGCAGTTATATGCCCTAAGTAAATGAACTGGTGCGGTTAAACTCGGCATCTTGGACAATCTGACTTTTCCCTCCACACTTTTATTTTATTCTGAAGCCTGTAAATTATTTTATGGCCATGAAAACATTGAGTGACCTTCAGCACCCGGGGCAAGAATCCTTGCTCAGCAAATACATGAGGATTGTTTCATTTTCCACCATCTTTTTAAGGAAACACTCAGGATTTCCAGACACTATTCCTAATTATTGCAAATTATTGATTTTCTGAGGTGATTACCGTCCTGGAGGGCGGCATGGTGGCGTAGTGGATAGTGCTGGGTTTGAGCCGAGATTTTCTCCGGGTGCTCCGGTTTCCTCCCGCATTCCAAAAGACATGCATGATAGGTTAATTAGTGTCTATAGTTGCCCGTTAGTGTGTGAATGTGTGTATGAGTGTGTGCGTGCACCCTTTGATAGACTGATCATATGCCCTCGTGCGCAGAGTCGCCGGTGGGCACCGGATTGCCGGTGACCCCAGACTAGGAATAACCGGGTATAGAAAATAAATGAATGGAATTCCAAACATTAAAAACAAAAAAGTTTTTAATTTTTCAGGTTTTTCCCTGCCACCAGAGTTTGCCACAGCGAGTCATTCGAATTACAATCTGGCACATGTTTTACGCCAGATGCCCTTCCTGACGCAAACTTTACCCTTTCAGGCTTAGGACGAGACAATTTAGCGTCTCTGATTCACCTAGCATGCATGTCTTTGGACTGTGGTGGAAACCGGAGTACAGATCTTGTGAGCACGGGGTCCTAGAGTTCACAAATATTCCTGCCATATTCCCAGCACTGTTGTGATTCCTTCCGGAAATGCAAATCGACTTTTCCATAAAAGCACTATGGATTTCTAGACGCTCTTCCTGTTTAACATGGCTGAGCTCCCGGTGCGAATAAAGCCATGAGTCTTTCACAATGGGCTTTTTGTCTCCACCAATGAGAGAGAAATCCTGGAAGGAATCGGAATAAGAGGGAGTTGACGGAGCCAGCCCTGGAATCTGTGTTGAAGTTCTAGGAAATCTGAGCACATGGTCGACACAGAGGGAGCCATTTTGAGGCAGAGCAAACCACACAGACACTGCAGAAGTTTTAAATGTGTACAAATGTGACACACACACACACACATACACATACACACACAGCAGGCTAAGTAAGATAGTTTAACATACAGCTTTAGGGGGAAAGATATGCAGTTGAATGAAGTGTTGAAGGTACGAGGGGTGGTGCTAATACACTCTGTATCGAGGCAGAAAAACATGTTATGCAACCTTGTGCAAACTGTTTGTAAAAAAAAAACCAGGTTAAGGAGCAGGGAGAGGGGAAATTAAGCCACTGTGAGCAATGCTTCTGCTTTTATTCTATATAAACTACTTTGTATATGAGTATAAGTCCATATAAGGTGCTTTTACACTCATTTCACTAGATTAGGAACCCCTGGCAGGTGGGATATGATCACTGATTAAGTGTCTGACGTCACATCTTGTACACACGGTTGACCTGTTGTACAACAGAAAACAAGATTTACCAACTTGAGGAAAGGGTGTACTACAAGTCAAGGAACCACAGACTGAAGGTCACACAGCTCTGAACTTAGGCGAACTGGCGGCGCTGCACAGAGGACATGGGTAAACTTGCGTACGGAAGATGCTGGCCACTTTGTGGAGTCTGTTCCCGGAATCTGAGTAAAAGAAACATGTCCGGAGAATCTTGGAAGAGAACGAGGCAGTCTGCATAGCTAGCTCAGTTGGTAGAGTAAGCTGCCAGAGCATTAGTAACTGCAGCTTATCCCTAGATCATGGAACACATCCGTGCAGCCAGACAGGGCAAATCCACGATGGCGTACGACAACTGTCACTGACGGAGAACAAGTCTCAAAAGAGAACTCTTCTAGGGGGACAACGGATAGTGCGAGTACGAATCATTGCAAGCTACTCGTCTTTAAAGACAGCTTTTAAGTAAAGTCTACTAGCACTTAACTTTTAACCCATCTAGAGGTGAACACCCGGAGCACCGTGCTGCCCCCATTGAGGGAAGCAGTTAGAGTTTGGGTGCCATGCTCAACGGCATTTTAGCCATTACTTGCCTAGAGTGGGCATCGAACCGGTGATCTTTTGGTCCCCAGCCCTCTATCCTATCCACAGGTGACCCCTATACCTTTTACTGTACAGAGTGTCCTGGATGTTGTTCTTCTGGAGACTGTGACGGTCGTATTTGCGTATTGAAATTGCAGTAACACCCAGGAACCTGTATAATTTTATACCGTGCCATAAAAATGCCACAAAATCCGTCCTGGCATCGATGCGACCACTGTGTGTATCGGGCGGCACGGTGGCACAGTGGATAGTGCTGTCGTCTTACAGCAAGAAAATCCCAGGTTTGAGCCCCGGATTAGGCAGCTCTTGAAATTTCTGCGTTCGTGTGGGTTTTCTCCGGGTACTCTGGTTTCCTCCTCCATTCTAAAGACATGCATCTTAGGTTAATTGGTGTCTCTAAATTGTCCGTTAGTGTGTGAATGTGCCCTATGATGAATTGTCGCCCTGTCTAGGGTTGTTCCTGCCATTGCGTCCAGAGTTGCCAGGTGGGCACCGGCTTCCCTATTGACCCTAAAACTAGGGATTAAAGCGGGTACAGAAAATGAATGAATGATTAAAAAAGATCTAGTAAACCCCTGGCCTCTGTAACCACTTTGTTTGGCAGGAACAGAAAGTTCCCAGTTATTCCTGAAATGCAACAGCTGTGGAAGTAAGGAGGTGGTGACTTTCCAAGAAAAATCCCTCCTACTTGGCACGACCCTGCCCGTCCTGCTGGTGCAACAGTTTAATAATGTTGGTCTGATAAAAAAAAAAGAGGGAACAATGAGAGGGCTGGGTGGAGGGATTGTCGACTGTTTATGTTTGTCTAACATGTCCGAAGTGAGCGTCCTATCTGTGGAACAAAGAAGCTATGAATAGATAGATAGATAGATAGATAGATAGATAGATAGATAGAGCGTCGTATTGTTGCGCAAGAACCCAGTTGTTCTAACTGATAGAGGTGCAGCTCTAACTGAATTTAACTAGATATGAGGCGAACAATGTACTTTTAACGTCCCAACCCTAACCCGTTCTCACTAGAGAGTTTGACTGCTACTACTACTACTAAAGGAATGCCAGATCTTCTCAGAAACAACACATGGTCACCATTTGCTGTGTTTGTTGCTGGTTTAAAGCTCCAAATAACGACTCCCATATCTCCAAAATAGCACTATCAAGAACTGAAGAGCAATGTCATGCGTTATTAGGGTCCTATGAACATCATTTTTACATTTATTCTAGAATATGCATCTCTTTATAAACACAGTCTTTCTTCAAGTCGGTCAAGCACCATACACACTCCAATCCTGCTCAGTAAAATGCCCTTTTTTGGGAAGAAGCATGTGCTCACCTCCTGGTGTGGTGGAGAACAGGGTTCCTCCAGGAGTCTGGCTGTAACAGTCAGGGAGCTGAGACCAATCCTTCAGCTGGATCACTCGGGTCGGGATAGGACAGCTCCGGGACTTCTGTGTGTTAGCTGACATTGTTGAGATACGAGCTTGAAAGTTCAGTAGAAGAACTAGAAACCAGACAACAAAGCAAACGGATACTTCACCGATACTTTTGATCACTTCCTGAATTTATTAATGTTTCTAATTTTCTGCTCTTTTTTTTCTTCCTGAAATTTCTAACAGTGCATTGTTTCATACAAGCAGGCAGGTTACAAGAGCAGCTGCATTTTCCACAACAGGATCTACAGTAGATGTTCCAGGGTGTGTGTGTGTGTGTGTGGATATTTAACACCAGAAGACAGGACATGCTGATCAGGGTTGCCAGATTGGCTGTTTTCATTTACAGTTAAAATAAATCCCTATACATCTAGCATATTAAAATGTACGAGTAGCATGTGAGCTTCGGTAATTATCCGTTACCCAATATCTATTTTGGGAGGGGCAGTGGTTAGTGCTGCTGCCTCACAGCAAGAAGGTCTATGTCACCTTTGATGAGATTCCTCTCATCAAGGAACTCATGGCATCGGCAGGGCAGTACGTTGCCACAGTGGATAGTGCCGTTGCTTCACAGCCAGACGGACCCTAGTTCGATCCCTAAGTGGGGCGACCTGGGACATTTCTGTGTGGAATTTGCATGTTCTGGTGTACAGGCGGGTTTTCTCTAGGATCTCCAGTTTGCTCCTGCATTCCAGAGACATACATGCGTGTTAGGTTAACTGATGTCTCGAAAGTGGCTCCTGTGTATGCCCTACTGTGGGATGGTGCCCTGTCTAGGCTTGTATTGTTAGATCTGTTATTTTTTGTTCTTGCTATTGCGCCCAGAGTTGCTGGGTGGGCACCGGCTGACCGCTGACTGTATCGACATACGGATGCTCACCTGGCCATTCTGGGCATAAGGGCAGAAACAAAAGTAGACAGGGTACAACAACATCATAGAGCATACGCACAGTCACACATTTACACACTACGGGCCAGTTTAGAGACACCAATTAACCTAATGGGAATGTAATTGTAATAAGGGTGGAAACCGGAGCCCCCTGGAGAAAACCTGCAAGAATGTAAGAACTCCACACAGAAGTTCGTAATTTGCTAATTCTTGCTAATGGCTGTAAAGGCATATATGAGAAATATAACATAACCTGACATCAGTGATGGTGGCAGCGCGTGGTGTTTGAGTTTGTATGCAAATCTGGCAACCCTGAATATGCGCTTTGAATCATGTGACGGGGGGAGGGGGTAAGGGTTGAAAGGGGATGTGCTTGGGCAAAAGTAAAAACAGAATCCACCACGTGCTCTTAAATAGGTCGCTGAGCACGTGCTTAAAATCCTGTCCGCCATTGCTGTTATTGAGAGACTTTTCCTTCTCAGAATTCCAAACATTAAACCAATTAAAAAAAACATTTATTACCAATAATTATTATTCATTAATAATCTAGCTATTATTAATTAATTAAATTCGCTTTTGTGTTATTATTATTATTATTGAAGTTCACTTGTGATTCTAGAGAATGGCGTGACGTCAGATTTATTTACGTGAACAATTTATTTTTTATATGATCTATCATATGGTTTGATCCAGATTAATTCGAAACTTAAATATTATAGAACTGTACGTATTTGAGGTGAATTTAAAGCCACAATTTTGTTTAAATTGTTATAATTGTAAAATATGCAACTATAGAACATACTCATGTTATATCTGTGTTAAAACAAAATAAATAAATAAAATAAAATGAAGCTGCTCGACTTTTCTGACTAAGTGAGTTATAGACTAGTTTATTAACATATGATGTAAAAAAGAATCGATTCTCTGATTATACGCATCCTCGGACCAATTCCAAGTATTCACACTGATTTCGCTCCTTTATTTTTCGCGTCATTACGACACTTTTTATTACGCATTCAATTCTCAGAATTGACTCGAAAATAAACACGCATGGACGGAAAATTCCATTGCATTCGCATTGTTGATTCGGCTCGTTCATGTCTCACGTCATCATGAGCGTGTGTGGAATCGACTCTCAGATTCGACTCATCGAATGCCGAAACCACCGTATTGAATTGATTTTATATATCGACTCCGAGTCGACTCCGTCATTTCGGATAATCTTGATTGCGCATGCGCAGCTCTGGTTCACGCACGCGTATTATTTTTGAAGGGAAAAAAATCTTCCTTTTTCCATCAGAAGAAGAAGCCACTGGACAGTAGATCGGCTAGAAAAGGTAGCTGGGTCATTTAAACACAGTCATTTGTAATATAATATTCATTTATAAAGGTTTAAATCGTACTTTGTTTATAGACGATTAATATGGAAATTTAAGGGTGCCGGTTTTGTGTTGTTAGCTTAGCTAATCTACCGGGCTAGCTACTAGCCCACAATTTAATGAGGTAACGTGATTTATTCCTTAAACGCATTAAGGCTGATTTATTTGAGTTTGCTGTTGTTTATTCGAGGTTTTATGAGGTATTCTTCGTTACATTTTTTGGTGTACAATGTTATATTCACTGTGGTGAAGCCAATAGCCTTTAGGTTTTGTGGTGCGCGGGCTTTAGGGACGTTACGGTAATAACGCGTCTACACAGTTATGCAGCTGCTATTTTAGGTTCCCGCGATTAATGTAAAACCTTAAAAAGACTTAAATACCTTCTGTAATACCGTTTGTAACTTGTATTTTTTACGTTATTAATTAATAATTTAAGTTATAATACATTTAAGTAATTTCTGAAGGGGGGGGGGTTATTGGTGTTGGTACACGGTGAATGAACTACATATTCCATGATAACTGCAGGCAGGAAATGCCCCAGTTTGAGAACATGCAGGTGGACACCACTATCACACAAAGGCTCTTGTGTGACTATGTGGTGATGTATAGGGGTTTTATACAGGCTCCCCTCTCCAAGTAACTCATGGTGTCTATGGGTAGTGCTGTTGCCAAAAATCAAGCAGGTAATTTCTGTTTGAAATTTGCATGTGCTCCTCTTTTACATACATTATACATTATCCTGCAGAGAACAGTGCCATTAAATGCAGTATAAAGAGTGCACACTGCATCCGAGACCTTTATGTTTTACCACCCTTGTGCCTCGAAACACACCCCGTTACCAGCTTACTCTTTAGCTAATATGTTTCTATCTATCTATGAAGCATGGCAGATGGAGAAGGTTTTGTGGTGCGAGTGAGAGGCTTGCCTTGGTCCTGTTCAACAGATGAAATCCAGAGATTCTTCTCAGGTAAAATGGAAAAACACTTAGATTGCTGATTATGATTCGGGTCCGAATGAAGTTGAAAGGTCAGTTTTCACCTGTACTACAGAATGTAAAATTGCAAACGACAGCACAAGTGTCCATTTCACCTACACGAGGGAAGGACGGCCGAGCGGAGAAGCCTTTGTGGAGTTTGAAAGTGAGGAAGATCTGAAGATTGCTGTGAAGAAGGACAGAGAAACCATGGGACACCGTTACGTAGAAGGTGAGGAATGGGGGAAAACGTTATGAGAGTCTTGTCCCCAGATGCTTACTGACTTAATATTGAGTACTGACTGTTGTTTCAGTCTTCAAATCTAACAGTGTGGAGATGGACTGGGTTTTAAAACACACTGGTCCTAACTGTCCGGACACAGCTGGGGATGGCCTCGTTAGGCTTCGAGGTCTGCCCTTTGGTTGCAGCAAAGAGGAGATTGTTCAGTTTTTTGCAGGTATGTGAAACAACACTTGGGGTTTTTTTTCCACATGCCTCATCAATCACAAAGTCTCAGTATTTTAGTCACTGTTTAGAAATATATAGGCTATGACTTGTGCAACATTATATCTCTTGTATTTTATATTTATATGTTATAGTTTTTTATTATATTTATATCTCATAACTGAGTAGTTCCTGATAATGTGTGTGCCCCATGTATGATAAGAAATCATAGGGAGCTTTTCCACTGCACACCCATAAACAAGATTAGTCTCAAAAATGTACCAACAGAACTGGCGGTTTAGTTTTTATTATTATTATTATTATAATTTTGAACAAAGTCTAATTATGGAAGTACCAGATATTTTGATTTTGTAGAGTAAATGTAATGGAGAAAAAGAGACACTGGGTCTCATTCACTTGTTGACATTTCTCATTTATTTCAGTTGGAGTGCGTATAGCATGTGTGTATATGCATGCATACATACATACATACAGGGGTTGGACAATGAAACACCTGGTTTTAGAGCACAATAGTGTATTAGTATGGTGTAGGGCCTCCTTTTGCGGCCAATACAGCGTCAATTCGTCTTGGGAATGACACATACAAGTCTTGCACAGTGGTCAGAGGGAATGCGTTCAAATAAATCAGGACGAATGTAGTGCGAACGCTAGCTGTATTCAGGCCGATATTGCAAGGGGTGCTATAGCGAGAGCTGGGTTTTCTTGTGCCTCCAATGTGTTTTGCAGGTCAACCATCAGGGCGGAACTGTGCACCCCACCTTCTCCCGAGTCTTTCTTTTTCATTTATGCAACAGGTAAAGCAGCACACATTCCTCTGTTGACATGTTCAGCTCTGTCCTGTTTACAAGCACTATAATTTGTCCTCCATTGCCCACAATTACGTAGCGGGTTTGATCTGGACAGAACGTAATAAGACACGTTGTGTTTGTACAGAAGGACCATATGTTTGCGGAGCATTGGCTGGGCGTTGGTATCCACATTTGCGTACATGCGTTATGTTCTAGCTTATCTTTCAGATCAATGAACTTCTGTCATCAAATAATAACCGTAACTAGCAGCAACATCAATGTTCTCTTCACCAAAACATCCATGAAAAACCACCTCAACATCCACCTCAACCACATGTTATATTAAAGACTAGCATTAGCATCAATATTCTTCACTAAAAACACAACTAGAGTGGACCTGATATCCTAGATGTGTTTGTGGCTGGAAACAGCTGGTGTGTTAGCACCTTAACTACTCATGGACCTGAGCTTGCAATGAAGCCGTAGAGCAGATGGAGAGGGTGCTGCTAATTACATGCAAGATTTAAAACGTTCAGATTGGCCCGTTTCAAAAGGCACTCACACACACACACACACACACACACACACACACACACA
>JAOUQT010000001.1:12731630-12750363 GCA_025769995.1 Xyliphius kryptos | reverse complement strand
AAACACAGATTTTTTTTTCTTTGACAATTCAATAATTAATTTCACGGAGTGCGTGTGTGTGTGTGTGTGTGTGTGTGTGTGTGTGTGTGTGTGTATGTAAGTGCAGATATGGCAGTGAAACCAGCACAGAGCGGCTTACACACACAGCACAGGAGGCTGGAGGAAGAAGCAGAAAAGCTTCTGAGGTAGTTGAGGTACTTTTGCCATATTTGTGTAACTTAGCTTGCTTTATTTCTGGGTGGTAGCTTTTGTGTACTAAGACTTATCTTACTGTCAAGTAACTAATAGCTTAGCTTACTACATTTTACAAGTCCTTGCCCAACACTGCTGATAATGTTTAAGTTATCCACCTCACTTAATGCATGGGTTTACAAACTAGAACTTTTTAAATCATCAGATGTTGAGACAACTGGGATCACTGAAGAAACAATCTGCACTTTTGTTTGTCTTCATTTGTGTTACAAATATGTACACATAACTGATAGCAGTTAAGTTTTGCTTTGCAAAAGCATAAACACTTTTTATAGGGACTGTATACATTGTCTGTTCAAAGCTGTTCATGCTTTTGTTAGCCATTTTAATGTCTAAGTTCAGTGGAATGATTTGTAAAAGTTTACTTTCAACTTGGAATGTTTATGTAGGTGCTTTTAATGTTAAATGGAATAGTTCATAATCCTTTGTCCTACATTACTAGGAAAGAAGCTTAAGTTTGTTTTTTTAAAAAAGGTTTATTTGGAGTAATTAGGTCAGTAATCAAATATATCGCTTCATATTGATGATGTTATTTAAACATGCTTTTTACAACTAAAACAGTTTCATCATGATTAAAATATTGTGTCAATGTAATACTATAAAAAGTTGGTATACCGCAAAATGACTGATGCAAATTTTTGCAGTTTTTGTTGGCCTAATAGCCTAATGCTAAAAAGTAAAAAGAAATATATCCAAATTATACTTTCATTTACCACCAATGAAGTCATGTGAAGCCCCACTATTCTATATATAATTAGTCATGTTTGCGGAGTTGAACCCATTTCGGAGCACAGAATGGAACCAGGATGCCAATTATAGTGAACTAGCATTTATGATAACAGACAACCAAATAATTCACAGGAACTGACAACGCGTGGCGCACAACCGAGCCACGCATCGGCGGACTGGCTTTGGGGTCTACCACTGGCAGGCAAACTTCAGGATCGTCATCTGGCGACTTTGAGGTCGCCCTTTGATCACCCATTTTTACTAAAATTCTTAAAAGTATTTTTTGTAACTGCTATCAATTACTTTAAAATAAATGAAATGGAGTTTATTAGAACAGGTAACCAAATAATACAAAAAGTACAGACAACGCATGACATAAAATGACGCTATATGGGGCACAAATGTAAATGCAAAGATTATACAACAAAAGTCCCCAAAATAAAAATGAATTTGAACCAATGACAAACGGCAGTTAATTAATCAAATTAAAGAGACATGTCACGCTCCGGAACCATAACTGTTGTGCAGAAGCCATAAAGTCCAAAAGTGCGACAACAAAGAGGGTTTTTAATGCAGAGACAACGTGGAACAAAGCACTCACAGCAAATGGAGCAACACATATGACAAAGCGACAAACACAAACAGGGGAAAGGCATTTAAATAATGGGCAGGTGAGACGCGTGACGGAATAAACCCAGCTGAATATAATGACGGGACAATTAAACTAAACAAGGACCAATTAACAAACATGAGGCGCAGACAGGACAAGACCGGGAACAACCAGAAAACTAAACCAAAAGTCCTCAGGCCTTACAAAGTGTCCAATTTTTTATTGCTGAGCACTTTTATTAAATTCCTGAAACCAGGGCATTGAAGTTTATATGTTTCAAATGAACATATTATTATAGAGTGAGGTTTGGGGCGGGTAAAAATCTGAAATAATTATGTGGAATGAACATAGTGTGGGTTGTGATGACGGTGTCCACACGGTTTCAGCTTTGTAGGTACTCGCCAAGACCCCAATCCATCTGAGGTGTTGTGTTCGATGGCGATAGCAAACAAACAACAGAACATAGGAAATCAAGAACCGGTAATTCATTTAGGGACATGGTAGGTAATCACGGTGCCAAGTTTCAGCCCTGTAGGTACTTGGGAAGTGGGAGAATTAATGATGAGTGAGTGAGTCAGTAATGGTTATGGCATTTGTAAGTATATATATAGGCATTTTGTACTATATATGTTGCTAAAATGGCAAATGGAAAATGGCATAATTTTTGCTGAGTTGGCACTACAGGAACTAGGGATGAAAATAGTGCCTAGTAGCCTTTTGTGAGTTTTTTCAGCTATGGGACATTTTCAAACATATACAGTAGGAACCAGTAAAGTAGACTAACTGGTCCAGATGTGGAAGACAGTGAAGTCCACGCCTTACTGATTCCATGTATGATGGATAAAATACAGACTACATATCCGCAGTGATGCAAACCCCCCACTTTCCTAAATGTCCTCCACATGGTGAAGCGGTACGGCGAGTAAATCAAGTGCAGCAGACAAAGACATTTTGTTTCCAGCGGTTTTCTTCAGTGCCAACACAAAAATAAAAAAACACAAAAATGTTTAAAGTTGTGGGTCTGTATATACAGTACCAGCCAAATGTTTGGACACGCCCACTTCAACCAAATAATACCTCTGACTATTAGAACAGAGTAAAGGGGACGTACACAGTTTGTACTGTAGTCCACAAACAGACGGACTACAGTCTGGAATTGTAGAACTACAAAGTCCATCTTTACAGTAAGTGGAACTGATAACATGGACAATGAGTGGAATAAAAAGGAGGAGTGGCCAAACTTTTGACTGGTACTGTATGTATATGTAAGATGTACATTTCACTACAAAAGTACCACTAGATGCAATGTGGGTGCTCTAATCTCAGCATGTCTGTCATGCCAAGACCTATCATATTCAGGAAGAACATAATAAAGCACAGGTTTGTTTGCATGATGTTCTGGATTGACCGGACCAGGAAAAAATAGTTTTGTTATTGTTGGTCTTATTTAGTTCATTTAAAGTTTTTTATGGGGTCTTCAGAGGTCTGTGCTGTCCTAACAGGACTTTATGGACTTTACTTTGACCCTGGGGTGAATTAGTGGTGCTTCCATGGTATATACAATCTTGGGGCATGCCCTCCTCTCAGCGCTGAGGATCCAGGTTCAAGTTCTCATGTTCTCCCCATCAGAGTTTTCTGGTTTCCTCCCACAGTTTGGTTTCCAAAATCAAACTTTTTAGTAAAAACTCAACTCATTGAGTTTGGAGAAAGAAGAATGCTGAGTTGCGTCCCAAGAAAATCTTATCTACTGTGAAGCATAGGGGTGGAGACATCATGCTTTGGGCTGTTTTTATGCAATAGGGACAGGATTACTAATCTACGTTAAGGGAGGAATGAACGAGGCCATGTTTTGTTGTAATTTCAAGCTAAACCTTCTTTCACCAGTGAGCGCATTAAAGATGGAAAATATTTTCTAGCATGACAGTGACCCCAAACACGCCACTCAGGCAACGAAAGAATGGCTCTGTAAAAAGCATTTCAAGAGTTAAAAGTCTGTGTTGCCCAGCGACAGCCCCAAAACATGACTGCTCTAGAAGTGATCTCCATGGACGAATGGGCTAATATAGCAGCTACAGGATGTGCAAACCTGCTGAAGACTTATAGGAAACGTGAAACATTTGACTTCTGTTACGCCAACAAAAATTAGGTTACAAAATATTGAGTCGAACTTTTGTTGACCAAATAAGTATTTTCCACCTTAATTCTTAAATAAATTCTGTAAAGATCCTACAATGGGTTTCCCCAGATTTTTTTTCTCTTTTTGTCTCTCATAGTTAAAGTGTAGCTATGATGAAAATTACAGGGCTCTCTCATCTTTCTAAGTAGGAGAACGTGCATAATCAGTGGCTGACTTAATACTTTTTGGCCCCATTGTACACAGAACATCTCATGGTGTGTTCCTACAATCTGTTATATTTCATGAAACTGCACATTTCTGTTAGAACAACAGAACAGGGAGATGTGCGGTGGGTTCGTGGCGTTAGTCTGCATCAGACACGTGCACCCAAGTCAAACATAAAAAGCCGACATATAGTGGTGCACGTGCCATATGCAGCCAATAAACCAAAAGAAGAACAAAATAGTTGAATGAATAACAATAAAGCATTGAGACGTGGGGGTCTGGTCGAAGTTCTACTCCCTGCTTGATGAAAACTTGCTTATGAGAGGAGGGGGATGGAAGAAGGGGAAGGGTAGAAGGTCTGGGCTGCTGGGAGGCCTGTGTGTGAGCGGTGGGGGAAGAGCAGGGGCCCCAGTGGCAGATGCTCGCGTGCCTTTACAAATATCCCCCCCCCCACCCGAACCCCCATCCATGATCTAGATGGAGCATTCCACTGTAATGGCCCTCCTCCTGTCTCTGTAGCCCCCCCACCTCTGGTTTCCACATGCCCCCCTCGTGCAGATTGGCTACGTCCCACCTGCCGCGCTCTTTTGTGCCTCTGATCCCTCGTTTTCATTTCAATGCCAAAGTTTAACTCTCCCATGGAGGAGGAGGGGTGACTTTAGGAGCACACGCTCACTAAAGGAAGCCATCTGACTCAACATATGACGGCGCCAGATTTCCAAGGCCAGGCACATGGTTCGCCTCTTAGAGCGCTGTAAAACTCTTTACTTCAATGGGACCTGAGTACAGTTCAGGCCTGGACCAATTTAGAGGTTCGGAGAGAGTTAATCCTGAAGGTAAACTGCTGTAATTGGGCGACAGAGGCCGGGCGGCCTGCTGTGGCGAGGCGAAAAGTTTTACGAGCTCTTCAGCGACCTGATCGACCTGCGAGAAGGCTGTAGAACTCAGCCGGGTCATAAAAGCAAAAATAAATAAAAGGCTACACACTCAGATTTTGTTACACAGCTTCTCTGAGTTGCAGCTGAACAGTGGATCTAGGTTTAGTCTTGTCCAGCACATCCCATAAGTCCTTAATTTATCAGCCCAGAATCCTGGCATTGTTCTTTTATGGAACATACCCAAAGACAGTTTTTTTGGCAGCGTAATGGGATGGTGTATGGATGGTGGAGGTGGTGTGTGTGTGTGGATGGTTCCAACATTACATTGACCTTCTGTAAGCATGAAACAGGATTAGAACCTTGTAATGACATTACTTTCGGACAAAAACAGCCAGATTGAGCCAACAAGTGCTGCTCACATGGTTCTAATTAAAGAAGCTTGGAGTTAAAGACCTAAATATGAGTCTAATATATTTTAATATAAAATCTATACTAATCCGTAACAAACTTAAACGACTTGAGAGAGACGACAATACTGTATGTTCAAAGATCATGTATGAGGGCTCATCTGAATTCTATTGACTGTGTATGATCCCAAGTTATACTGCAGCGTATAGAATAAATTATATTATATGAAGAGGCAGCAGGGTGACTTAGTGGTTAGTACATTCGCCTCTCAGCACTGGGGATCCGGGTTTGAATCCCAATCTGAGTGAAGTTTTCATGTTCTCCCCATGGTCAACCTGGGTTTCCTCCCAAAGTCTAAAAACATAGAGTAAATTGACTGCTCTAAATTGACTTCCTGTCCTAGGGGTATCTGCCCAGTGCCTGAAATGTTCTTCCCTCGATGGGCATGGGGATATTTTATTAATGTGTTTAAAGTAAAAATAAGATAAAATGATCAAAACTCTGCACATCTTAAAGTACTTTTTTTTTACTCGGTCCAACATACTTACAAAGAAAGTTGTGTGTGTGTATACGTTTGCTCTTTTAGGACTTTGGGATCTAATTAGTTAGCATCCCATTCACCCCACAGTCCAGAAACCTGGCTGAATTTAAAGCACATTGTCTTAAGTGCAATTTCTAAATTCAGATCTGATGTCATGTCCCCCAAAATTGCCTCGAGGGTCTTTGTCCTGCCTGACGGCTGTGTCATCATATTAGAATGCAGATGGTTTTGGTCCAAGCTGCACTGACCCGCATTGCTCCAGATGGCAGTCATCCAATCACAATGCAGCCCATCGCGCCTGCTGATTGATTCAGAGAGAAGAGCATCGGCTTTAACAAGTGCCTCCTAATTTTCTCACCAAATTTTAAAACTGCAGGCTCCAGGATAAACAGTCACTAATTCTACGAATGTATTTGTTTGCAAAACAACACCATGTGGACTTTACACACACACACACACACGTATATATTTATATATAATTTGCTTCATTCCATTTATTCATTCATCCAATTTCTATATAATAAATACTAAATACCATACATAAATATTAACAAGATCAAATTTACTATACAAAATAAAGGAACGTAGAAAAGTTTTAAAATGTACAAATATCCCTTTTTTTTTAACTGCGAGAAATATATATATTGCAGATATTTTGTGTGTTTTCTATAAATGCATTTGATGCATTAACACTAAAAACACAATAAAACTATTATTTATTTATTGATTCATTATCTTCCGCTTATCTTCCGCTTAATCCTCAAATAGGGTCGCGGGCTCATGCCCATTCAGGGGAGAACGTCTTGGGCGTTAAGCAGAATCACCCTGGACAGGGCGCCAATCTATCGTTGGGCACACACACACACAGTCTATATGGAGCACTCTAGAGCAGCCAATTTACTTTGGAATGTGGGAAGAAATCGGAAGACTCAGAAAAAACCAACACAGACATGGGATTCGAACCATGCTAACAACTAAGCCTGTAATACTACAGTATAATAAACTAGAACCAATACTAATAATCGTAAACAAATAGTACAAGTAAGAACCAATAAACCCAACTGAGCCTATTGTAAAGGTGCTTAAGATTGGCTCGGATTCTGTTGCCTCGAGTGGCTCCCACACTTTGATGCTGAAGTCCTAACAGTGACGAGTTTAACACCTACGGTGTTGAGCAAGTGCGGACTCCCGGCTCAGCACAGCGTGTGTCGAGCCTCCACTGATGGATTTTGCTGCGTGAGGACTTTGCGCATTATCAGATAAAACACCCAGGGCTGCGAAACAACAGATCAGGCAGATGCTCGCCAAGCTTACACTCAAAGGAAGAGAGTGCATTCATTGTTCAGGCTCTGGGGGGTTCGGGCTCAATGCCTTTCATCACTGATTTTCCACGCTCACCGAGATGCAATGCGTGCGCAAAAACTTCCCAGTCCGACATTTATAACGCACCATAAAGCCTGGGGTAAAAATGAGCGCAGCATTAATTAGTGTCTTAGAGCAGCTCTACTTAACTCACGACTTCTCTTATTGTCAGCCACCTCGTAAAGTCTCTTAATAGCCCCTGAGAATAAACAGGCAGCGTCGGGTTTCACTAAAGCGCACCACAAACAAGAAAGATCATCTGAATGAGGCACACTTTCAGCTTAATGGGAAAGGGACTAATTAAGAACGATGGCTGTTAGAACACCAGTTCCAGAAGAGGTTCATTTGGAGACAAAGAGAGTGAAGCTATGCAGCAAACAAGTCTTTTAAAAGTCTTTAGCCACAATGCAGTCGGACAAAATATCAGAACACATGCAGCGGCATTTACGACATCCTCTTTAAATCAGTCCCCCTCTCTGCACCCAACCTTCACTTTTTTGAAGTTGGTTTTGTGACTGAGATATTTCGCTCATTTATCCAGAAAAACGTCAATTCAGACTGAAATGCTGGATCAGCAAGCCTCTCATTCTATTAGGTTCATCCTAAAGGTGTATAGTGGTATTATACGGGCAACAAAACTAAATGTGGGTTGGCATGGTGTGTGCATTGTTTTTTCATGTGTGAAGTTGGCACGTTCTCCCATGTCTATGTAGGAAGCCCTGCTTTCTTCTTACAATTTAATATTTTAAAGACTATGTGTGTGTGTGTGTGTGTGTGTGTGTGTGTGTGTGTGTGTGTGTGTGTGTGTGTGTGTTTTCTTTCTGTCTACTCATATAGTTGAAATCTTCCAGTCTTGTTGGTGGCATGTCCATCTTCTGATCCCTGTGTTTCTGAAGAGGGATAGTAGAGTTTTTTGGGGAAAAGGGTGTCTGTAGTTCATAGGGTTGGGTGTTGAAAGCTTTGTGTCTGTTCAAAGTCGTAGGCTTTTGGTTAAAGAAACCGCCTTCGGACCCTGGTTCGATTCCCCACACTTTCTTCTTTCTGTGCGCCAATCGCTATATGCCAAGAGCACCCATCATCTCCTCCATTATACCCATGCGCCAATCACATTATACCAAGCACCCTGCAACTTTCCCTCCACTCTATTCATCTGACTATTACTATACCCCAAGCGCACCCCATAATCCCCTCCATTCTACCCGTACGTCAATCACTATACCCCAAGCACCCTGCATCTTTCCCTCCACTCTACCCATGAGCCAATACCTATATGCCAAGCACCCCACATCACTCTAGCCGTGTGCCTTCAACTTACCTTGACTCCATGATTTTGGACTGTGCGAGGAAACCGGAGAACCCGGAGGAAACCCACACATACACAGGAAAAATATGGAAACTCCACCCAGATTGGGACTTGAACCAGGAATCCCCGGCACTGAGAGGCGAAGGTGCCACCCATAGTATTTCATACTTTGTCATTTGCCCTGTTTTGGCAAAAAAAAAACTTTATTTGTCATGCTAATAAAGCTTCTTTTGTGTTCGAGTTGACTGTGTGTGTGGTTTCTTTCTGTCTACTCATATAGTTGATATCTTGAAGTCTTGCTGACACCGGTCTTCTTACCCCGGTCTTTCTAAAGAGGGACAGCAGAGTTTTTTGGGGAAAGTGTGTCTGTAGTTAGTGGGTTGGGGGTTGGAGGCTTTGTGTCTGTGCGCTTTTGTGTGCGCTTTTTTATGGAGAGCTGCAGCCTGCGCGCCGGCGAGAGGGCACACACACACACACACACACACACACACACACACACACACACACACACACACACGCTCCAAGGCGCCTCCCACAGTGGTGCGCGCTCTCTCTCTCTCCCTCTCTCTCTTTCTTTCACACACTCTGAAGGAAAGTGTTGGAGTGCAGTATCATCAGTAGACGGGCTCGCGGTCATGTCGCATCCCAAATCCAGCTGAGGAACAGAGCAGCCGGCAGCGCGTGCGGATCATCCTGCGGCGCACTCTCCTCGTTTTGCGCGCGCTGTAACTTTCCGCAGAGTGCGGCTGGGATTTGGGCTGCGGGTCCGACATGCACCGCGTCTAGAGCCGAGCCGAACGCAGAGCCGCGGACACGTCCGGAGTGAAGGCAGGAGCGCGCGGACGCTGCGGGATGGGGAGGAAAGGAGCCACCGGGCTGCTGCTGCTGCTGCGCCTTGCGCTCCTGGCGGCGGTGGGGGGCGCGCGCGAGACGCCCGGCAACACTTTCAAGTACAAAGTTGTGGAGGAGCAGCGCGTGGGCACGGTGATCGGCCGCCTGCGCGAGGACGCGGCGGCGGTTCTGTCCCGGATCCCATCCACGGTGCCGCTGCACTTTCGCGCCATGCACGCGGGGGGCAGCGCGCCCCTGATCAGCGTGCGCGAGGAGGACGGCGAGATCAGCGTGGGTGCGCGCATTGACCGGGAGGCGCTGTGTGGTGGCCAGGCGAACTGCACGCTCGAGTTCGACGTGCTGACCCTGCCGCGCGAGCACCTGCGCCTGTTCCGCGTGCAGGTCGAGGTGCTGGACTTGAACGACCACCCGCCGCGCTTTGCGCGCCCCGTGGTGCCGGTGGAGATCTCCGAGAGCGCGGCGGTGGGCACGCGCCTGCCCCTGGACGCGGCCACGGACCCCGACGTGGGTGAGAACGCGCTGCACTCTTACTCTCTGGCGCGCAACGACTTTTTCCGCATCGACATCCGCACGCGCACTGACGGCGCGCGCTACGCCGACCTGGTGGTTGTGCGCGAGCTCGACCGTGAAGCTCAGCCCAATTTCCAGCTGCTCCTGTCCGCGGCCGACTCGGGGTCGCCCCCGCGCTCCGGCTCCACCCTGCTGAAAATCAGTGTCTTGGACTCCAACGACAACAGCCCCGTGTTTGAGGAGCAGGCCTACGTCATCAACCTCCCCGAAAACTCCCCACCTGGGACGCTCCTGCTGGACCTGAACGCCACTGACCCGGATGAAGGCGCCAATGGGAAGATCGTGTACTCCTTCAGTAGCCACGTCTCACTTAAGATTTTGGAGACCTTCAGGATCGATCCGGAAAACGGCCAGATCACGCTGCTGAAGAAGGTGGACTACGAGAGCGCCGCGTCCTACGAACTGGACGTCCAGGCGCAGGACATGGGGCCCAACTCCATTCCGGGCCACTGCAAGATCATCGTGAAGGTGGTGGACGTCAATGACAACAAGCCCAAAATCAATATCAACTTGATGACGCAGGGGAAGGAGGAGGTGGCTTACATTTCCGAGGCCGCACCTGTGGACACCTTCATCGCGCTGGTACGCATCGACGACAGCGACTCAGGCGCTAACGGAGAGGTGACGTGTAGGTTGCACGGGCACGGACATTTCAGGTTGCAGAAAACCTACGAGAACAACTACATGATCCTGACCAACGTATCTCTGGATCGCGAGAAGCGCTCGGAGTACAGCCTGACCGTCATCGCCGAGGACCACGGGTCTCCCAGTCTTTCCACCATCAAGCACTTCACGGTGCAGGTGCTGGACGAGAACGACAACCCACCTCGGTTCGAGAAGAACCGCTACGAGATCTTCAAGTCTGAGAACAACTCACCCGGGGCTTATCTCACCTCGGTGGTAGCCACGGATCCAGACCTGGGCTCCAACGGTCAGGTGACCTACTCCATCTTGGAAAGCTCGATACAGGGCAGCTCTATCTCCACATACGTTACCATTGACCCATCCACCGGCGCCGTCTACGCACTGCGGAGCTTCGACCGCGAGGAGGTGGGCCGTCTGGCCTTCACAGTGCAAGTGCAAGATGGAGGAGGCGATACGCCGCTGAGCGCCAACACCACCGTGGTGCTAACCGTGCTCGATGAGAACGACAACACCCCCGTGATTGTGGCGCCATCGCTCAGCAACCACACAGCTGAAGTCCCACTCTGGAGACTGGCAGAGCCTGGACACCTGGTGATAGCCATCAAGGCCACGGATCGAGACGCTGGCGCTAATGGAGAAGTCATGTGCACCATCGTGGGTGGAAACGAGGAGGGGCTGTTCTTGATGGACCCACGCAGGTGTGAGCTTAGAACCAATTTGAGCCTGGAATCCCAAAGCAAGGAGTTCTTCGACCTGGCAGTGTTGGTCCAGGACCGCGGGACATCCAACCGCCTGTCTGCTCGAGCCATCCTGCACATCCTGCTGCGCGATCACCCCTTCATCACGCCTTCAGACTCCGTCCAGGGCACGCTGGACCTCTCTATGATCATCATCATCTCACTGGGAGCCATCTGCGGCGTCCTGTTACTCGTCATGGTCCTGTTCGCCACACGCTGCTCCCGGGATCAGAAGGACCCGCGGCACTCATACAACTGCCGCGTGGCTGAGTCCACCTACCAGAACCACCCCAAGAAACCAGCCCGGCAGATCCACAAAGGTGACATCACCCTGGTGCCCACTGTAAACGGGACCCTGCCTGTACGTGCACACCCGCGCTCACCCTCAGGCTCACCCGCACCAGACAGCAGGAACAGCCACCACAGCCGGCAATCCCTCAACAGCCTGGTCACCATTTCCTCCAATCACGTGCCGGAGAACTTTGCCCTGGAGCTGGCTCATGCTACCCCACCGGTCGAGGTGAGGCAGATTTAATCACATTAACAAAAATTACACAACAATTAATGACTAACAATCTGTAAAGAACTTGTTTGATGCTGTGATATTCCAACTGACTGAATTATGTCTTTATGCACTTTATGCATTTTTGTTGTACTTTTTTTATTTGTATTTGTGTAGAGCATTTTTATTTATTCATCCAACCCATTAACCCATCCATATCTGGCATGATCCCGCGTTCACACCTTCCCCTGCCGTCCGTTGCGTTGCCGTCTGGTCTACCATTACTCATTTTTCGTTTTCCATTTTCCCCCCCTCCCTCTTTGTTTGCCCCTCCCTCCCCTTTTGTTCTTTTCTTCTTGTTTGGCTATAGCAAGTCTCACAGCTTCTGTCCATACTCCATCAGGGCCAGTACCAACCCAGACCCAGTTTCCGTGGCAACAAATACACTCGGAGCTACAGGTAACCAATCGTATTTCAGTCCGTGGTGCCCAAAGTGGCATTTAACAATTTGTCTTTGGGGTGAAGGGTTGGGGACGGGGTTAAAACAATGATACCATCTTGGTAAATTCTTGGGGTTTCCTGTGTGCAAACTGCAGTCAGACTTCTAATCGGTCGTGAACTATATGCATTTCATTATCGTTAGTAAAATGGAGGTGACAGGATGGAGACCCATCGTCAAGCATCCGATATCTGTTGCACCCCCACAAAGCAACACTCCACAAGTCTCCCAATTCACTAAGATGTTACGATTTAAACCAGAATAACTCCCAATAAAAGTGCTGATTAATATTCTTTACATTCAGCTTATGAATAATTAACCCCCGGTTCCACTGCTGTCATAAATTACGTTAAAACCTCATGTAATTACTTCTGAGCTTGTAGTTTCAGGCGCTGGCTTTCAGACAGCCTATAAAATCATAGTTAAAAACCCCAAGCCGTCGGTGCATTTCCCCCTCGGTGATCACAGGGACAGCTGGGGCTCTTAAACACATAACTACACCCAACTTCCAACCATTATGTTGTAAAATCTGTAAACGACAAGCTCGCTAATTATTTCCGTGCTGAGGATTTCAGCATGACGAAGCAGGAGGTCTGAAACCCGTAGAGTCTGACAGACGACTCCTTCAGTGCTCGGACTCTGAGACGCACGTACAGGTGCTGTCTATTGTTATTCTTCTTCTACATGCTAAAGTTTGCACCTTCCTGTGGGTCGCTGGATGGACAAAAGTGTTGAAACACAAACGGAAGCTGCAGGAATTTTTGCCTTTGGCATATTTATTTAAAAGCTTATTTGAGGTCAGACACTGATGTTGGGTGAAAGGAACCAGCTCATGGTCTCTACTGGTTGATTCCAAAAGTGTGATGAGGTTGAGGTCAGAAGTTCCCCTACACCAAACTCATCATGCAGTCAAGCTGGAACCCAAAAAAGGGCTTTCCTCAAATGTTAGAAATGTACATCCATCCAAAGCACAGTACTTGGACAGTGAAACGCTGGACTTCATTGGTTAGAAGGTGTGTCCTTATATTTTTGTGCATATCATTTTAAAATCAAATCAAGTACACAGCCCTGTGTTTTGGACTGCATGCTTCTAACTCAGTTTGGGGACGGCCCTTTTTTATCATGACTGCGCACCATCCATAGGGAAAGAGTTGGGCGAGTTTGGGGTGAATGGACACGACTGACCCACACAGAACCCTGCCAGTAACCGTATCAAACCCCAACATCAGTGTCTGACCACGCAAATAATCCCATAGAAGGACTTCCTCCAATAGTGGATGTTGTTGAGATGTCTGTAGGTGTCTCTAGTCTTATGTCCTTGACCCGGCTGTAGGGTCAGGTTCTCCGTACTCACCCTGCTCATGCGCTCTTCTTTATTCCCCCCTCTGCAGGTACGCTCTGAATGAGATGGACAAGTTTAGCTTAAAAGACAGCGGGAGAGGGGACAGCGAGGCCGGGGACAGTGACTGTGAGATGGGCAGAGAGTCTCCTCTGATGGGTGAAGGCTTCAATGAGCTGTTCACCCCCGATGGGCAGCACAGGCCCCACCCAGGTATGTAGGAAGCCGAGCTTGTGATGTATTGGGTTAGGTCGTGGGTTAAAGTGTTTATGTGGATGACCAGAAGTATGAGGACATCCTTATTTAGTATGTTCACCGGACTAAACTCCAGATCACTGATGTTTTATTTTTTGCTTCAACACTGCCCACTAGTGGGGAATTAAACAAGGTTTCTGAGTTGCTTCCAGTGTAGGATGTCATGTTCTCTAAAAGAATGTCTGCGTTTATTATTTAATCATGTGAGGGCTGGAGCCTATCCCAGTGCTTAGGGCAAAAGACAGGGAAACAGGTCGTCACAGGGATCACACAATCACACCCAGGGCAAGTTAATTTTACCATTTGTGGGAGAAAATTGGAGTATCCCATTCGGACACCAGGAGAACATACAAAATGCTTAGAGGAACATCCTTATTATTATTGATTATTGATTATCTTTAAGTTCAGCAGAATGGTATAAACTAATTTGCCCAGTGTCTGATTCGTACTCATGGAGTATATACAGCACCAGTCAAAATTTGGACACGCCCCCTTTTTGCTCTGTTATCAGTTTTGCTTACTGTAAAGATGGACTTTGTAGTTCTACAACTGCAGACTGTAGTCCATCTATTTGTGGACTATAGTAAACACTGTGTACTCTGCTCTAATGGTCAGGAACCCAATAGTACCACCACAGAGCAGGTATTATTCGGTCGGTGCTTTATTCCTTTCCCAGCAGCACTCAAAACCCCCTCACGTATCAGTGTGGTCACCAAGGAAAGCGTTTTTGTTTAAAGACTATGACTGAGTTGGTGGGACTATCTAGGTGATATCTTGGTTAGTAAACAGTTTCCACACCATCCTCCTAAGAAGTAAGACAGTTTTCTCACCTTCCTTCCAAAAGGGCACCCATCCAACCAATAACATCTCAACATACCTGCAAGCCTACAGGGCTCTGGTGGTCCACTGGCCCAGGGAGGAGAGTGGACCACCTCGTTTTCAGCCCAAGAAGCGTGTAGGGTATGGCCGCCAAACTTCGGTAGCAAGGGATATCCCTCTACCCTGGATCCTTTGCTTGGTTCCTTTCACTCTGTCTGTGGTTGCTTGACCCCTACGTGCCCTTTTCTGGAGGGAGGCTACTGTTACGAACCGGCACATCCCTTCGCCGTGTAATGCTTATTGTTTAAAGACTATACCTGAGTTGGACAGTCTAAAACCAACTTAGGTATAGTCTTTAAGCCAAAAAACGTTCCTTGGCGAAGGGAAGCGTAACAGTAGCCTCCCTCCAGAAAAGGTCTTGTAGGGGTCAAGCAACCACAGACAGGGTGAAATGAACCAAGCGGAGGATCCAGGGTGGAGGGATATCCCTTGCTACCCAGGTTTGGCGGCCATACCCTACACGTTCATGGGCTGTCACTGCATAAATGACAACAAACAACATGACACCCAAATTATAACTCTTCCATGATGGTCCTAACTTATAGAGAGTGGAGAACCAACAGGGACAAACAAAAACAAGAACATAGATGGACTACAGTCTGATATTGTAAAACTACAAAATCCAACTATATGGTTAATTGAGGAAATGGACAATGGAGCAAAAAGAGGGTGTGTCCAAATTTCGACTGGTACTGTATGTAGCGGGTGCCATCCAGTTAGACGTCAAGACACACAGTAAATTTACAGTAAAACCAAAAGGGACAAAAGCTGCTGAGTACTTTTCAGCACCACACTGACGTCTAACGATGAGATTCTCCCATATCCTCCAAAATGTTGTGGAAAGTATGAGTAAAGGCAATAATCGCTAAGGTAGTCTATGATGAGCCTGTTGTGTTGGAGATACGTAGCCAGCTCCTGTAGAACCCACGGTGTGATGTCGCTGTATCCCTGGCGATACTGGCCGTATTTCATGGTCCATTGCGTAGGCGAGTTATAGAACCAAAGATAATCACATTTCTCACAAAATTATTTCTTTTTCTGCAGCCAGCGTTGGGTTCCTATAACCGTGCATCTGTGCACGGCGTGTGTGAGATCAGATGTTTTGTTTAGCTAGAAAAACCGAGCCTGGATCTCAAACGCAATCATCAATGCGCCTTGATTAGCCGAGTGCTTTCGAGCACGAGCTTGGGTCTTTGAACCCCCCCCCTTCTTCTTTTTTTTGTCTGTAAATCAGCTAGTTTAATCTTTGCTTTTGGGCTTTCATCAGCGAGTGGCCTAAATCAATGGCTCGCCGGCGCTCTGTTTTGCAAATGCACCAGATTTTGTTTTTATTAGCTGTAAGATGTATTATAAATGGCCCTTTCAAAGCTAATGGGCCCATAATGAAGTCCCTGGGACGTGACTGAGCAGCGGCGTGCATGAGAAATGAAGGTTATAAGTTGGCGTCTTTGATTTGAATTATATATTCTTTATAGGAGAGATGGTGGGACGAATGAGTGAGAGAGAGAGAGAGAGAGACGGGGCAAAGGCAAAGCGAGGCGGCGAGAGTAGGAGCGCTTTTATTCCATTGTTCGACTATAAACAGACTTATTTGGATGGTTAAGAGGCTGAATTAATTTGGCGTTCCAGGTTTTACACATTTTCCGCCAGTGAGTGCACTCACGGAATTAAATGGGGCTAAAAAAAAGGCAAAAAAAAAATTTCACAAAAACACGGCGCATTAGCTATTATCTGAATCATTTCATCTCTCAAAAGCCTTGCGAGGGGAAACAAGCCTCAGCCTCACACAAAAGACAGAGTGCCAAGCTTTAGAAGTGGCTGCATTCTCATTAAATAGGTTTAACCAATACGCTACGACGCATATCTGACGTTCACATGTTCTCCTTGTGTAGCGATGCGGCTGTGTACCGAGGAGTGCCGTGTACTGGGTCATTCCGATCAGTGCTGGATGCCCCCCATGACTTCGCCGGCGTCCTCCGATTACCGGAGTAACCTCTACATTCCGGGGGAAGACCCTCAACAGGTTCCCGCTCCTGAAACCACGCAGTCGGCTGATTCCACCCTGAGGAAGAAGAGCTTCTCCACTTTTGGTAAGGAAAGTGAGGAAGAGGAAGGCCAAGAAGGTGCGGCGAAAGGGGAGGACCTTTGCGGGACCACATCTCTGCTCTCGGAAATGAACAGCGTCTTTCAGAGGCTCCTCCCCGCCTCGCTGGACGCCTACACTGAAAGCAACGAGACAGAAAGGGTGCCAGCCGGTGCCGTGGGCACGGGGTCGCTGGAACGACGGAAGGGACACCTGCCTGGGAAAGCTAGCCCCGCGTCTGCATACCAGCACGGGGTGGCCGCATGGGCTGCCAATACACACTTCCAGAACCCGGGGCATAGTCATGCCCCAGCCAGTCACATGTCAGCCAGTATGGCTGCCCCTCCTCTCGCCGCACCGCTTTCCATGTCGGCGTCCTGTTCGAAGTGGCTGCCAGCCATGGAGGAGATCCCGGAGAATCACGAGGAGGACGAACTCGATTCGGTCCTCCACGGCAAGCGCTGCGAGAGCCGCAGCGAGATCATGGACGCCAGCGAGCTGGTCGCAGAGATCAACAAACTCCTGCAAGACGTGCGGCAGAGTTAGAGCGAAGGCAACGCTCATTTCGGTTTCCCGCTCTCGGGAGGAATGGTATTTAAATCTAAAAGATCCGAGACCCGCAATCGTCCCTAAAGTTGCGTTTTCTGACCGTGATGTGTTTCGTGAATGCTAATTATCCAAATGATGTACGGATTCCCGTTTTTTTTGTTTTGTTTTCATTTTCAAAAATGCTTTGTTTTTTTGGGACACAGTGTACACATTGTGAGTGTATTTATCTTTGTATTTTAAAAATACAATTTGTAGTCTTTATATTTATATTTAAAAGCCTTGTACATAAAACCCAAACAATCAGATTTCTATTTTTATATATTGCAGTGCATGTCAAGAAAATAATCACAGCCATCATGCCTTTGTACATAGTCCTATTTATGAAAATGTTTTTACGTTATTGATATGATATAATATAAGTATATTGAGGATATTGTGTTATTGGGAGGGGCGCATGTTGGGTTTTATATTTATATCAGTGTATTATTGATGTATTGTCTCAAGCTTGGTTAAGTTAAATGAAGGAAAAAAAAAATAAAGCAACAAAAGGTGAGACCTTCTACGGCTGAACCCTGTGTGTGTTCCGCTTGTAAATCATTCATCCTCACAGTACAATATATGGACGAGGAACGTCTGTACCTCTCAGTGTTTCCACAGGTGTGTAAAATCTATCAACCTGGTCATGCTGTGTGGTTCCAACCTTATGGGGACACTTTTGTTCTTCTCCCTCTGCTTAAAACAAGACCCATTAAGGCGTGCCTGGGTGAGTTTGGTGTGGATCTTAAGAAATAATGAGGCAATTACAGATTTTTCTAAGACGGGTTCTCAACGGATCTTGGTCAGGAACTCACATTTTCTCATGACACATTTTCATAGACAAACAAAACAAATTTATTTTTGAAAGATAACCTTCAAAAACCCTTTTAAACATACATATGCATGCAAAGGGCAACATGGTGGCATTGTGGTTAGCACATTCGCCTCTCATTGCTGGGGATTCCTGGTCTGGGTCGAAACCCAATCTTGGTGGAGTTTCCATGTTCTCCCCGTATCTATATGGGTTTCCTTCAGGTTCCGGTTTCCACCCAAAGTCCAAAAACATGGGTTTAACGAAACTTGACTACTCTAAATTGTCCCTATAGTCGGTGAGTGTGTGTGTGCCCAGTGATGAATTGGCACCCTGTCCTGGGTGTATTTGCCCAGCGCCCAAGACGTTCTCCCCTGGATGGGCATGGGGAACCGTGACACTCGTAGAGAAGAAGATAATGAATGACTGAATGAATAAGTATCCAAAGTGAAGTCAAGAGCAATTACTTTAAGACCCTTGTTCTCAAAGAACGAGAATCCACATTTCAAATACAGTGTTATATTTGTGTTTCGCCATTTTGCCTTCGAACAT
>JAOUQT010000001.1:12530096-12546861 GCA_025769995.1 Xyliphius kryptos | reverse complement strand
GTGGGCAGTAACGGTTATATCGCATGAAACGCACGCACACATTTCCGTACGCAGAGGGAGTATAAATGAGGCTTTAGTCTCATGTGCAGTCTCACACTGTTTTTTATTTCCTATCTCACTATCTCAAGTTCTGTCTCATGCTTTGGATCACGCTCGGTCTCACGCTCGGTCTCATGCTCTGTCTCAAGCCCGGCTCACGCGTGGTCTCACCCTTTTTTTTAATGCTCACTCTCTATCTCATCCCTGTCTTGCGCTGTCGCATGCACTGTCCTACGCTCTGTCTTACGCTTAATCTCACGCCATCTCACACGCTGTCTTACACTCGGTCTTAAGCTCTGTCTTACATTCTGTCTTAAACTCAGCACATGGTCTCATGCTCTGTCTTTTACACTCGGTCTTAATCTCTGTCTCAAACTCTGTCTCTGTGTCTTACAAGCAGTCTTATTCTCCGTCACATGCACTGTCTCACAGTCAGTCTCAAGCTCTGTCTCATGCTTTGTCTCACACTCTGTCTTAAGCTCTGTCTCATGCTTTGTCTCACACTCTGTCCTAAGTTCTGTCTCATGCTTTGTCTCACACTCCCTCTGAGTCTCTCATTCTCTCAAATGCATCCTCTCCACCTTAGTCCTCTTCCGGACCTAAATTAATGAGTCAGGCCCTTTAGTCCAATATCATACACACTCCAAAATCTCTCAGTAAGCCTTCCTGAAGTAAAAAAAAAAAAACCAAGCTGTTGTGGCAATTTGGAAAGGGGGGAGGGAATACATTTAATAATTATTCTCACTAAATGGCACAAAAACACGGAAAGGGATTTACTTCCTCACTTTAATACAGAACAAACTAAAGAACTGAGTGCCTTCCTTCTGCAGTAACCAGGCTTACAGGGAACTGTGATTATTTCATCACACACTGTATTAAAAGCCGACTGAACACACTTAATTACAACACGAGTTCAAAAGTGCTTTTCCTCAGAGTCAAGGAAAAGGAATGATACATGATGCTGAGGAAAGCTGGATGGGTAAAAGACCAGGATTGAAGAGATGTAAGGAAGATGTGAAGCTGCAGAACATTACCTATTTTATTGCCAGGATTATAAAAAGGATGGGCTGGGGGTCTGTAATCCATCATAAACAGGGCTTTTACCTACAGCTATGAAGGTCACAACACTCACCATATAGATGTTTTTGTTTGTTTTTGTTGCTTCTCTGTTCTTTATTTCTCAGGAGCATCACAGAACAGGTATCATTTTGGTGGTGGATTGCTTAC
Organism: Xyliphius kryptos; assembly: GCA_025769995.1. Classification (NCBI taxonomy): domain Eukaryota; kingdom Metazoa; phylum Chordata; class Actinopteri; order Siluriformes; family Aspredinidae; genus Xyliphius; species Xyliphius kryptos. The sequence goes on along the minus strand of JAOUQT010000001.1, from coordinate 12,545,595 downwards.
TGTCAGTTCTGCAGTAACACTATTGCGCTGAGGGGTTTTAGTGCAGCAATCCTGCTGTATTTTCATTTAAACACCTCAGTGACACTGCTGGGATAGGAATAATGCATTGACTAAATAATATCTACTCTGTAGTGGTACTATTGGGGTCCTGACCATTAGAACAGAGTACACAGTACGTACTGTAGTCCTCAAACAGATCTGTAATTGTGAAACTACAAAGTCCATCTTTACAGTAAGTGGAACTCATAACATGGAGCAGAAAGGAGGTGTGTTTAAACTTTTGACTGGTATTATAATTTAATTCAAAGGTTTTTGAGATTTCATGTTTTTTTTAATAAGCAGGTTCCATATACATTTTTCACATGTTACTAGTGGAATACCCATGATGCCCCTTGGTGCATAGTGTCAGGGGTGGCACGGTGGCTTAGTGGTTAGCACTTTTGCCTCTCAGCGCTGGGGGTTCCCGATACGAATCCCAATCTGGGTAAAGTTTCCATGTTCTCCCCGTGTCCACGTAGGTTTCATCCGGGTTCTCCGGTTTTCTCCCACAGTCCAAAAACATTTATTCCAAGTAAATTGAACAATCTAAATTGCCCGGTTTAGTAGTGTGTGGATGTATGAGTGAGTGTGTGGCCAGTGATAGATTGGCGCCCTGTCCTGCGTGTAAGATGTTCTCTCCTGGATGGGCATGGTAAACCCCACTGCGACCTAGTAGAGGAATGACCTGAAGATAAGTGGAGCCAACCTTCAGCTTTGTAGGTACTCGCCAAGACCCCAATCCATCTGAGGTGTTGCGTTCAATGAATAGTAAACAAGTGAAAACCTGTTAGTTTTCACTTCCTTCCACTTTTCAAGAACATAGAAAGTTTTCACGATGCCATGTTTAAGCATTATAGGTACTTGCCAAGACCCCAATCCATCCAAGGTGTTGCTTTCGATGACGATATTGCACAAACAATCGAATGCAGGAAAGCGAGAACTTGTTCGTTTTTAAGAACATGGTGGGTTCTCAGAAGTTCCAGTCTTGTAGGTACTTTGGAAGACCCCTACTTGACCCTGGCGGTGTCTTGCGTTCAATGGCGTTATCGAGTAAGAAGCAGTTTTTCAATACATGATATGGTCCCATGGTTCCAAGTTTCAGTTTTTTAGGTACTCGCGAAGACCCCAATTTATCTGAGATTTTGAGTTTGATGGATAGTGATATTAAAAATTGGACAGTGAGAACCTGTTAGTTTACACTTCCTTCCACTGTCCAAGCACATGGAAGGGTTTCACGGTGCCAAGTTTCAACCTTGTAGGTACTCGCAAAGAATCCATCCGAGGTGTTGCGTTCGAAGGATAGTGAACAATCGGAAATAGGAAAGTGAGAACCTGTTAGTTTCCAATTCCTTTCACTTTCCAAGGACATGGAAAGTATACACGGTGCCAAATTTCAGCCTTGTGGGTACATTAAAAGACCCCGACTTGACCCTGGCGGTGTCTTGCGTTTCATGGCAATATCAAGTGAGAACAGTTAGTTTTTCAAGGACATGATAGGAAATCAAGGAGCAAAGTTTCAGTTTTTTAGGTACTCACGAAGACCCCAATCCATCTGAGATGTTGCGTTCGATGGATAGTGAACAAACAATTGAAAATAGGACAGTGAAAACGTGTTAACCACTTCCTTCCACTGTCCAAGGACATGGAAGGTAATCACGGTGCCAAATTTCAACATTGTAGATACTTGCAAAGAACCGAATCCATCCAAGGTGTTGCGTTCGATGGATAGTGAACAATCGGAACTAGGAAAATGAGAACCTGTTAGTTTCCACTTCCTTCCACTGTCCAAGGAGATGGAAGGTAATCAAGGTGCCAAGTTTCAACCTTGTGGGTACACTGAAAGACCCCGACGTGACCCTGGCGGTGTCTTGCGATTAATGGCGATATCAAGTGAGAGGCCGTTAGTTTTTTTAAGGACATGATAGGGAATCACGGAGCCAAGGTTCCGTTTTTTAGGTACTCACGAAGACTTCAATTCAATCCATCCGATGTGTTGAGTTTGATGGATAGTAACAATCAAAAATAGAAAAGAACCTGTTAGTTTTCACCTCCTTCCACTTTCCAAGGACATGGAAGGTAATTACGGTGCCATGTTTTAGCCTTGTAGGTACTCGCAAAGACCCCAATCCATCCGAGGTGTTTTCGTTCGATGACTATAGTAAACGAATCACTGAATGTAGGAAAGTGAAAACCGTTTTTTTCAAGGACATGATTTGTAGCCTTGTCAGCCTTGCAGGTACTTGGGAAGTAGGAATATTAGTGATGAGTCAACAAGTCAATGAGGGCTTTGGTGTTTGTAGGTATAGAGGATACAGTTTTCTCTGTTTTTGGTTTTAATTTAAAAAGTTAAAGTCAAAACTTCGCAGTCAAACAAGAATCTTCTGCTGATACTGTAAAATGGCCTGTTGCAAAACTTTAATCAGGACAACACAAAGAACAGCAGCTGAATGTTAAATCCTCTGTTCGCACCGTATGATCATCACTTCTCCACTGACGCCTCATTGTTAATCCACAGACGTCGCTGCACAAGAAGATCCACCATCGATTGGGAGGGCAAACCAGTATAAACCTGCTGAAACTCTGAATGAGGCTTGGTGTTTCCAATCGATATTGATAGACATCAGTGTTACAGTGAAGCAGCATCAAGCCTGTGCTCAGAACCAGAAGGTCATGGGTTTAAACTGCAGGACTGCCAGGAAGCCACTGCTGGACCCCTGTGTGCTCGATTGTAAGTGACTGTGGATAAAACCATCTGCCAGCCGGGCAAAGACAAACAACAGAGGAGCTGTATGTAAGCTGGTTAAATATGGCATAGATTACAGCTCCTCCCTTAGGATTGGCATGGAGGCCAATCGGAGGTCCAGACAAAGGACAATAACAACACACTGCGTTGTAAACAACATTCTGAATATCAAGCTGTATACATTTTAAAGAAAGAGAATGTGAACGAACAGACAGAAAGGGGACACTATGGTAAACACCAAAGTTCTCAGTGACTGACTAACTCATCACTAATTCTCCCATTTCCCAAATACCTACAAGGCTGAAATTTGGCATTGCAATTCCCTATTATGTCCTTGGAAAAACTAAGTATTTCTCACATAATACGTTCGATGCTTTGTTTGATATCGTCATTAAACGCAAAACCAAACGATATTGTTCAATATTGCCTGAAATTTGCCACCTACCTATTTGATTACCTACCATGTCCTTGGAAAATCTAAAAAGCTGGCAATAGCAAACAAACAACTGGACTTAGAAAAGCAATGGCTTATTGCTTTCCTTAGTTCCCTTGTATGTTTGCTATCGCCATTGAATGCAGCACCTCGGCTGGATCGGGGTCTTTGCGAGTACCTAGCTGCATCATTTCTTATCGTGTCCTTGGAAAACCAACCGATAAATTCATGTAAGCAAGCAACCATGGACACTGTAGTCCTAACTCCTACTATATTCATTCCATATATTCGTTTCAGATTTTTTTTTATTGCCACAAACCTCACTCTATTATTTATTCATTCATTATCTTCCGCTTATTACTTAATGAGAGTCGCAGGGGAGACCGTCTCGGGCGCTGGGCAGATACACCCAGGACAGGGCGCCAATCTATCGCTGGGTACACACTCACACACACACACACACACACTATACAGGGCAATTTAGAGCATTCAATTCACCTTCATGTTTTTGGAATGTGGGAGGAAACACGCAAACACGGGGAGAACATGTATACTCCACACAGATTGGGATTCCAACCGGGAATCCCCAGTGCGAATGTGCTAACCACTAAGCCACGTGCCGCCCTTACTCTATAATAATACAGTCATTTGAAATATATAAACCCCAAAGCCACCACTTAATCAACAACAATTGCCTTTCAACTTTCACATTGTTATCAAGTTCTCCACTGTAGCGCAGAATGTATTCCGCTAGTGCTGATATATTCCCATGCACATGATTGAAGAGACTCACCCAGTTACGGCGTTTGTAGCCTCCACGCTAGAAGTTGGATGTTTCACTTGTATCAATTTGGGGTTTGTGATTTTTGGATAAAAAGTTTAAAATCACCCATGTTTGGCCAAGTACTTAAATATTTAGGGTTGTATCTTGTGAGCATTGTATCACGATGCTCATTATTTACTATCTTAGACCCCACCAACATTCCACTTTTATGCCTTTCTTTTGTTGTTTAAATAGCAACGCTGCTTGTGAATATATCTACCCTTCTGGACCTGGCTGTCTCAAATTGGGGTGTGTTCAGGTGCATTTCTGGCGTATTGCTATCTGGGTGATGGAAAACAAGTGCACTTTTGATTGTAAACAACAGTCAGACATTCGTCGCTGAATCATTAACACAGGCGCTAAACGCTATTAAATATCACTGCGTTTGTACAGAGAACGTATATACTGTACACAGTCTACACTATACTATGTGTTCTCATAAAAGCTCATGTAGCTACACCGCGGACATAGCAATCAGCTAAAATCAAATACCACCTAGCTTTTGAAGGGAACATCAAGTGACATGCTGATTGGTTTATTCTGACACCCAAAAAACACCCATTAATAATTTATAGAATTAGTACATGAGTGTTGTGCTTTTCGATTACAATCACTTGCACTGTGCAGGAGCTTTAGCTTACATGCTAACGTGTTAGTATTCGGACAATTAGGAGAACATTTACAGGAGAAAAAAGTTTATCTCATAGGTTTGAATCATATTGATTCTCCAAGGAACATGATTTTTGAAAAAGCTAACATGGCGCTAACTTCAAAATAATGACGTGACTCAATGGTGTATTTAAACTTTATTATTTTTTCTGGTAATTCTGGTTGATTATTGTCTATTTCATTAATAAAGAGATCTGATCCACCACACAGCGGAATGCTCGCTAATTAGCAGAGCAGTGTTGCTCACTTTCATTTGACCGTAACCTTGCTTTGGGGTAGGAAATATGTGTGTGTGTGTGTGTGTGAGTCAGTGCCAGTCCTGCCTGAGTGAGTTTAATTGATGCAGGTAGTCACACTCGGTGAACCCCACCGTGCACCTCCCTGCCCCGCCTACACACATTACCACTAATTGTCTGTGATGTCTCTCTCCCACAGTGCCTCTCTCTTGCTCGCTTCGTATCCTCCTGGCCGGTTGTTCGTCTACGCTGTCTGCTGTCCACCCACTTTGCGGCCTTACACTGTGTGGTCAGAAGTTTGTAAACACCCCATTGGTGAAGTGAAGCTACCTTTACTCAAGTTCTGTAGTTAGTTACAGTTTAAGAGTTCTTGTTCTTTGCTTTAAATGTTTTACCTGCTTTCATTATGACAACAACGCTGTGAGCAAGTGCAGATTCTTAAATGAGAGGCGGAGCCAGGGAAGCAGGAAAGAGAGGGAAAGTAGAGACTTAATAATTCCTGGAAGGAATCTTTTATCTCATCTGCCTCCCTGGCTCCACCTCTTATTTAGAAATTTGCATCTGATCACAGCTCCGCCTCCAAAATGTCTTATCTCATCATCTCAGTGTCCTCTGCTTAATCTTGTACTAGGGATTAGGGTATCAGATATTCCCTATGCCCATACAGGGAAGAACATTTATAGTGCTGGGTAGATCCACAGAGGCCAGGATGCCATTTCATAGCTGGGTACACACTCACTATATAGGGGTAATTTAGAGCAGCCAATTTTTCTTAAATCCATATTTTTGGACTACGGGAGGAAACCTGAGAAACCCCACGTGGACAAGGGGAGAACATGGAAACTCCACCAAGATTAGGATTCTTAACCGGATGCCCAGTACAGAGCGAACATGCTAACCACCACACCCACCTGTTGCCCCGCCTCCACAATGTGTAATTGTTAAAATAATTCATTTCCAGATATCAAACTTGTTGGGTTCACGTCCTCCAGAAAGCGGCCGGTTTGTATATTTGGGTGTTCCTGCTCATCACCGTCGCTTTTCATCCGTGGCCGTCCGTGAGTCTGCACAGTTCTCTGAGCATCACACTGCAGCAGCGCCGTCTCCACACTTCCTCTCTTCTCTGCACAGATGTGGAGTGTTTCGCATAAAGTAGTGCAGTTCATATCTAAATGATGAGAACTCCCATCCCATAATGGGACCCAGAGCTGCTGTTTCTCGCACGTCTTCTCTCAAGTTCAAGCAATAAACACTTTTACAGATTTATGACCACATTTGTATTGGGTGTTATTACTGAGAAAAGCACAGTGCATATCCCACGAGTAAACAGCCAGGCACTCGCAATGACAAGTGCTACACATTCAAATAAAAAAGATAAAAGGATAGTCATTGTGTAGAAATAAAGCTTTATTCATTCGAAGGCTGTACAGACCTGATGATCATCACCATCACCACAATATGGAGCTGCGACCAACTTTCTTTATTTTGGAAACACACAACTGTAGGAGGAGTGTGTTAAGGGCTGTGTGGAACCGCGGTGGTCAAAGGGCACTTTACTGTCTACATTAAAATACCGCTGGAGCTCATTTCCTGGAGCAGCACTCCAGCACTCACATTTACAGTCCAACCACAGCCAGTTCGGAAGACTATCCGCTGAATAACAAGCACTCGTGGACACACACACACACACACACACACACACTTAAACACCGGCTGATGGCAGGTTGATGCAAATTCATTTTGCAGCCACGAAACGAAGTACGTATTAGAAAGTGCTATAACTACTCAACAGCAAACAATTCTGTTAAACATCTGTTTATTAACACACACACACACACACACATACACACACACACACACACACAATACACCAAGTCTGGGTGCAATAAAACATTGATCTCGTCTGCAGACGGTTGGATATCATGGAGCAAAGGTGGCCCTCATATAAACTTCAATACGGCCCACACGTCCCAAAACCTCTTTCGCGTCTCATCTTGATGCGTAACTCTAATCCAATGCTTCTGTATCCTGGGACATTCCAGGGGCAGTGGATCCATGGGGTGAGTATGATGAAAATGGTGGACGTGGCTTGAATCATTTTGCTCTTTGGGTTTTATTGGATGCTAAATTATTCCTCCATTCCACACCATTTATTAACCATCTTATCATCACTAAGTTTTAAGATTAAGAGTTTACACAATGGCTGAGGTCACATGAGGTCATTTTGCAGATGCTTGTATCCTAGGCAACAAAGAATCCAGACTTGATGGTTGAGGTCAGAGTACAGGGTCAGCTATGATTACAGCACCCCCGGAGCAATCAGGGTTAAGGGCCTTGTTTAAGGGTCTTTGTTGGCAACCTTAAGGTGGACGTCAGGGTTTGAACAGCCAACCTTCAGATCCAAAGCACTAAGCTACGCCTTAATATTATAAACAATCGTTAAAGTACGGCTAAAATGTGGATAAAACGTGGTTTCGGATGCCTTAAAAGCATCCATCGGGATGAAAATTTGCACACACAAACACCCGTACTTTCCACACGATTTTGGAGCGTGTGAGATGGAATTTTCGTCCATTTACCCCGAAGAGCCTCTGTGAGGTTAGATGCTGATGTAAGACTAAGAGATTATGATCTCTGGTCTAGTTCATCCCAAATGTGTGACAGGGTCCAAGTCAGGGTTGTAGACAGGCCAATTAAGTTGCCTCAGGTAGTGGGGCAGTAAAAGGTTTCCCCAAACTGTTTGCACAAAATTTAAGGCATCTATCTGCCCAGAATGTACAGCGATAATTGGAATTGATAAATTCTGCACGTGTGTGTGTGTAGGTGTGTGTGTGTGTGTGTGTGTGTGAGTGTTTATACATACTGATGGATGTAATCAAAACCTGTACATTCACCTGAATAAATAGATCTTTATTTGGTTTTGATGTCAAAGATGTCAGAGAAAATGAACGTGACAGCTTTCAATGGGTCTGATGATGTTTGATAGGCCCTGTACTTGTTGCCGTGGTTACTAAGCAGAGCTTGAGCATTTCTAAAGCTTGCATTGACAGAAATTAAGTGAGTTTGTTAAAACACATCAGGCATATTGAACAAGCTCGCTCAGTGGAACAGCACTCCGGGGGGAGTAGATGTTATTCCAATGGCGTGCCTTAATTAAACACAGACCGTACACATCTGCTCTCGCAGCTCACCTTTCACCTTTCCAATCAACACATTCATTTGTAAGACCTCTCGCAGGCAAATCTGGTAAACCGGGGTGCGGCAAAACAACCGAACGGCGGCATCTCAGGTCCTCTCCGTCAACACTTCCTCGATGAGAAAGCAAACAAAACGCACAGAAGCCTGGATTTTAATTTGAACGTGAGCTCGCAATAAAGCAAAAGTGCATAAGCAATCAATAGGGGTTATTTTTTTGGCTCCATTGGCCCGTGGCCCACTTGGGGTGCGCTTGTTCGAAATTGCTTTCCAATTATTTCTTTCAGGAAGAGAGGCTGAGGGGTAGATCTGTGTAAATTGCATAGTGCAAATAACAATGAACCAAACACGAAGAAATCAAAGGAAGAAGACTTTCACTCTGACTGCCTCTCGCATGAATCCATCGCTCTTCACCTTCAGGTACTCGGCCCCTTTGTGGGGTTGATAGCCAAAGAACTCTTTTTTACTTTTAAAAGTAAAATGTGTACTTCGACTCCAGAAGTTTTATGTTGTTGGTCTGAAGCCTGAATGGATTTGGTCAAAATGCAATGGGGGTTAAGGAAACTATTCATTCATTATTCACTCATTATCTTCCACTTAATCCTCTACTAGCTTTGCGGGGCTTTCCCTGGCTCATCCAGGGAAGAATGTTTCGGGTGCTGGGCAGAGTACACCCAGGACAGGGTGGGCACACTCACACAGCCACAAACACACTATACGAGGCAATGTTGAGCATTTAATTTACTTTGAATCCATGCTTTTGGACTGTGGGAGGAAACCGGAAATCCCAGAGGAATCCCATGCGGGCAGGGGAAGAACATGGAAACTCCACCCAAATTGGTCCTCGAACCGGAAATCGCCAGCGCTGAGAGGCGAACGTGTTACTAGGTCATCTGAAGTGAAAGTGGCAACTTTGGGAGGACCAAGGCCAGTGGTGGACTCATCCTCCTTAAGCAGACGCACAGCATCAACAGTGTAGGACAACCGTGTAAAGATTAGTTTAAAGATTGGGATAGGAACAATTAACCAAGCAAATAATACCTGCTCTGTGGTGGTACTATTGGAGTCCTGTCCATTAGAGTACACAGTATGTATTGTAGTCCACAAACAGATGGACTAGAGAATGTGATTGCAGAAGCAGAACAGCTTCAACTCTTCTGGGAAGGCTGTCCACAAGGTTTAGGAGTGTGTTTATGGAAATATATGGGGCTCTGTGGAGGCCAGTCAAGTTCATCCACACCTGACTCTGTCATCCATGTCTTTATGAACACGCCCTAGTGATTGACTCTGCAGAAAGTTGGCGACCTCTTTGCACTATGCGCGTAAGCATCCTCTGACCCCGCTCCATCAGTTTACGTGGCCATCCACTTGGTGGCTGAGTTGCTGTTGTTTCAAAACACTTCAATTTTATTATAAAACAGCAGACATTTGAATATTTAGGAGCGAGGAAATTTCACTAAGCTCCTGAGAGCGATCCATTCTTTCATAAATGTTTGTAAAAACAGTCTGCATGCCTAGCTGCTTGATTTTATACACCTGTGGCCATGGATGTGATTCTGATCATTTGGATGGGTGAGCAAATACTTTTGGCAATATAGTATAGTATGGTTGCATCATAAATTTCCCTGCTTCATTCATTTATTCATTCATTCATTTTCTTCTGCTTATTCCTTTATGAGGGTCGCGGGGCGTTCCCCATGCCCATCCAGGGGAAAACGTCTCGGGCGCTGGGCAGGTACACCCAGGACAGGCACCAATCCATCGCTGGGCACACACTTACTCACACAGTCACACACACATACACACACTATACAGGGCAATTTGGAACATTCAATTTACCTGGAATCCATGTTTTTGGAATGTGGGAGTAAACCGAGGAACCCGGAGGAAACCCACGCATAACATGGAAATTCCACCCAGATTGGGATTTGAACCGGGAATCCCAAGTGCCGAAAGGCGAAAGTGCTAACCACTAAGCCACCGTGCCGCCCAATATCCCTGTTTGTAGATGCTTTCTCAAGTACCAGAACATTTTTTCCCTCCCAGCTCATTTTCTTCCCAGTGACATTTTGTTGGGACATTAAAAAGCTTTATAATCTACTGAAAAAACATACTTACTTACCAAAAGTAGATGTGTGCTTATCTTAAAAGTCCTCATCAATAAGGAAAGCTCTTTACAAGTCCGCCTCCTCAGAGAGCGGATTCTTCAGGCCATAACGATTCTGCGGCAGCGTTTTTTTTTTTTTTTAATCTTTATTTTATGCCGGTAATTATTTCTACATCCCAAGCATGATTGAGCCTGAGATAACAACGTCCTTATCTTGCTCTAATGATCACGATGGCTTCTCCCGTGTGGCTTAATCAATCAGATCTTACCTCTAACAAATGACATTGCCGGATGATAAAGTGAGACTCAAAAGGCTGAGGCTAGCTGATTAGGTCAAATCGCGCCAGTGTTTTAGCATCCAAAGGAATTTCAGAGAACAAAAAAAACGTTTCGTCTTTGAATCGTACCAAAGGCTTCTGGAGCAAAGCAAATAATTACCCTTTTTGATTTTAGGGTGGAGGAAAGGAGGGAAGAGGTCTCGCATGATCCATTCTCGCATGATCCATTTCTTTTTAAGGTACTATTTTATTTCTAGTATGAAAGTAGTAGGTCACACTGACACCGACGTAGTGAGGCACTTTCATACTGAGATATCTAATAGACCCGCCATGCTGGAGGCAAAGCAGCACCGTTCTCGTACCCTGTGCTGTCTCAAGTATGACTTTTCTCCCTCAGCAGATACGGACTCCATCATTTGGTAGATGGGCCATAAACTTGCAGAGGGAGGCGGGAAAAGAACGGGACGTTAATTGCCAAGTTGTTTGTGCATCCATTTCCCTTCACGATGACAATACGCCGACCTCACCCCAGACCCTCCCTCCCCCATTTGCTTGCGTTATGCAGAAATAAAGTATTGCCTGCATAAATTGTTGTCAGTGAGATGGATGTCCTCAATGTGTCCAGAATGGGCGGGGGAGTGGGTTGGGGATACGTGTGTGTGAGGGAGGGTGCGGGTGCTTAGTGCAGGATGGAAATGGGAACAGCGACGTGAAAGAGGCTGTTTATGAAGTTGGTCAGAGATTGCTGCTGATTGATGACATCTGATAGTTTTGTACCTCCTTCTCTGGAGTTAATTGCTTGCTTGAATAACTCCTGCACTCCAGCCATTTTCATCTTATGAATCTTCCATGAGTGAGAAGAGAATCAGCCGCATAGATTCTAAAAAAAAACCCCCTCTGAATATATAGTGGGGGCCGAGTTTTCGAACTCGTCGGTATTTATAGTAGTTATTGACATTTTTGCAGTTTATTTTTAATGAGTACAAAAAAATTTGGGACATCTATGATGCGGGAGGTGAAGGGGTGGTTCCGCAGTGTGTGGCATCGCTTATTAAACAGGAGGAAGCCTGATGGTCTGGGCCACAATTTGTAACTTACACAGGGATTGAGTAACAATGGTCAGCAACACCCTCGGATCTACACCTTGTTGGTCATGTTGGAGCCAGACAATGACCCAAGACATACTTCTAGGTTCTGTCAGAACTCTTTTAGCAAACCAAGTACAAGAAGGTAGCTTCAAAATGGAATGTTCTGCAAGTCTCCATCTTAAACTCCAATGAGCTTGTTTGGGATGAACTGAAAAGAAGGGTGACAGACAGCAAAGCCACCTTTGGCACCAATAACCAAATTCAACAAAGAAGCAAAATATTTAGCTGTTCAAGAGATCATAAGCGTGAACTTTGATGGGTCCAAAATCTGTCTGGTTTCCAATCTGCATGAAGATTCCATGTTCTTCTTTCCGTGTCCATGTGGGTTTTCTCCAGGTTCTCCAGTTTCCTTCCACAAGATGACTTAGTGTGTGTGTCTGTGTGAATAAGAGTATGCTTAACAATGGATTGGTGCCCTATCCTGGGTGTGTCTGCCCAGCACCAAAACATTCTCCCTGAATTTGTATAGAAACCCCTCCTTGGTAGAGGCTCCTCAACCCTGGTAGAGGATTAAGCGGAAAATAAAGAAAACGAAAACACCAAAGGAGCGGCATGGTGGCTTAGTGGTTAGCATGTTCGCTTCTCAGCGCTGGGGATTCTCGGTTCGAATCCCAGTCTGGGTGGAGTTTCCATGTTCTCCCTGTGTCTGCCTGGGTTTACTCCGGGTTCTCCGGGTTCGTCCTACATCCCAAAAACATGGATTCAAGGTAAATTAAGTGCTCTAAATTGCCCTGTATAGTGTGTGGATGTGTGTGTGGCTGTGTGGGAGTGAGTGTGTACCCAGCGATGGATTGGCGCCCTGTCCTGGGTGTATCTGCCCAGAGCCCGAGATGTTTTCCCCTGGATGGGCATGGAGAGCACATCCCCAATGTTGGATCTTCCTCCAATTAAATAAAAAACAACCGAATTTTAATTCATTATCTGCTGAAGGGTCACATACAGTACAGATACTTGCAGATCTGTATTATTACATCCTTTTCCTCAATCAATAACCAGTCAGTGCTAATATCATTGTCTGATTTGGCTCTCTTGCTCGGGAGACTTTAGTTTGAGGATTCATTAAACTACTTATTAAAGTTTAATGAAGTTTATGCTGAAAGTGAAACAATTCTAAAGGGTTTACAACCTTCCAAGCTGATTCTATAATTAGTACAGTTGCATAATAACTATATCACCACAGTCGCATAATAATGCAATCAGCAATCGGTTTTCTGAGTTGTGACCTTTAATTACAATTACCACAGGGTGGGCTAGAATACAGATATGGGCCACTTCAGGCTGAAGCATGGTACTGCAGGCTCACTGCCATCTGACTGCTCACTGTCGTCTCACCCCTGCCTTAATGCCGTGTTACTGCCGGCTTTGGTCTCCATGCTTTCTCACTGTAGGCTCACTGCTGTCTCACTGATGTCTGCTCCCTGCCATCCCACTGCCGGCTCCGGTTTACTCCCAGGTCACTGCCGGCTCACTGTGGTCTCACTGATGTCTTACTGCCAGCTCACTCCCTGCTTACTGCTCACTGCCATCTCACTGGCAGCTCACTCTCACTGCCCTCTCATTGATGTCTTACTGCCAGCTCACTGCCTGCTTACTGCTCACTGTCATCCAACTGCCAGCTCTAGTTTACTGCCGGCTCACTGCCGTTACATTGCAGGCTCACTTCCTGCTCACTGCTATCTCACTGCTGTCTCATTGTCATCTCATTACTGGCTTACTACTTGGTCACGACTGTCTCATTGTCATCTCACTACATGCTTACTGCTATCTCACTGCTGTCTCATTTTCATCTCTCTGCCTGCTCACTGCTATCTCACTGCTGTCTCATTGTCATCTCATTACTGGCTTACTACTTGCTCACGGCTGTCTCATTGTCATCTCACTGCCGGCTCACTGCCGGTACTGCCCTGACGCATGTAAGCCAAGGTGGCACGTGTGCATTCAGCCCATATGTCCCATATAATTTCGGGTTGGTTTTGGCAGACAAATGGGAATCAGACCTACGTGAGCCCAAAGTGGTTCTTATTTAAAAATGTCTCGCAGTTTTTCTTTAGTTGGGTGTGAAATGTTCACATCTCTTTTTTTTTTTCCTAATCTGAGACCTTCAGGGGCCAATTTACGTTGAGTCCTTAAATGAACAAAGATGGTGGTAGAGGTTTGAAGGCTCTTTAACTTTGGTGTAGCTTTCCTGTCACTGTCCGTGGTTCTGAATCAGCCTGGATCTTTAAAGAAAGATTTAAAAAAAATACATTATTTATTTTTGCGTTTAATTCATCCCTCTAGATAAAAGTGTGGAGCTCAGGTTTAACTGTGTTGAGTTGCTGATCTAGGACCTCTACATCAGGACCACTATTAGTTTTATGAAATAACTATTATTATTTGTTATTTCAAAGAATCAGCTACACTAAGTGACCTGTAGTGTAGATCTTCCTCTCAGTTCTGCTGCTGTGGTCAGTGGTGCTTAAGTCCAATGCTGAAAAAAAATCATAAATAAACTCTGTTTATTTAATGACTGTCATGAATGTTTTCTTTTGCTAAATCTCCATCTACTCACCAAAACACAACCAAAATGTTACAACAACGACTTAAATCTTCACTGAGGATCAAAGAGACCTTGATGATCTATTCAAATGTACATTTGTTGAAAGCACACATTTGGTTCTAAAGAACAGAGCTGATTTCTATTGGACCAGTGGATGTGCAGTTCTGCCAGAATGGTACTGTGAAGACCCTTGATCTTCTTAATTCTCACAGAGAAACAGACACTTAATTAAATACACAATCTGTAGATTAGTGTATAACAGTGCTAACCCTGTTGGGTGGGATAGATCCCCCACTGAGCCTCGGTCCTCACAAGGTTTCTTACTTTTAAAACAAAAATGTTCAATAGCAATAATTAAATTTGGACATGAACTTGCCTCGCGGTTGTTGCCGTATCTTTGTGTTTAAATGGCATTTTGTTTAAATGACTACTTTTTATGCCTTACACCAGGTACATAAAAAAAGAAATTAACTTTGCCAAACCTCCACCCAAATTTATCACGGGAGTGAAGACGTTAACCTGGGGCATGATTCAGAACTCGCTTAATTCTAAAAACTCCAGCCTGCAAGCTCATGCAAGTCCGATATAAATCTCATTTAATCCAAACTCATTAAAAAATGCAGGGATTTGAAGAAGTGAGCAATTTCACTGGAACTGAAGCTGTAATTATCGCTATGGCTGCTGACTTTGCTTCTTACCCAAACCTTAACTATTCATAACCTTTCGCACAAGTAAGATGGCTGAAATTCTTCAGATTTTCCTATACGGCACCATGACTGATGAGCCTGCGCAGGGTTTTGTTGTGGAGTCTTTAATATTCCTCCAGTCTGCTATTCACCCCTCCAGCCGCTGCTTCAGCTAATGACCGGGTTTCCCATGTGTGGATTTTAGCTATTTGTCACGGCACTACTCCCTCACTTATGATTGATGTCCGGGCTTTGAGGGAGGATCTGAAGCTCCGATGGTTCTTTATTAAACCTCTTTCTGAGCTGAAGGTTTGAATTTTTTAAATTGATACTTTAGGGCAAATGCACATTGAAAGAATAGACTCACCAGTAAAAGACATTAGTGTGGAAACAGATGACACGCTGAAGGATTTACAATAGAAAACATCGCACCGCTTATCAAAGATCTTAGAGACTCCAAGCCAGGTTTCATTCTCTGTGTATCTGATTAGAGCACAACATGAGCAGAAATTTGGCAGGTTCCCTTTTGTTTTCAAGATACAGAGTAAACAGATATTACTATTTAAGCAGGATTGTGGCTAAGACCTTTTCTGGTTTCTGGTT
>JAOUQT010000001.1:12474150-12487962 GCA_025769995.1 Xyliphius kryptos | reverse complement strand
CTCAAAAAAATGACTCACGTTTTTTGCACAAAAACGCCTTACTATAGCCTTACGTTTTTGCTCAAAAAAATGACTCAAGTTTTTTTTTGCACAAAAACGCCTTACTATAGCCTTACGTTTTTGTTTAAAAAAATGACTCACATTTTTTGCACAAAAAAGTGATTCATTTTTTGAGCAAAAACGTAAGGCTATAGTAAGGCTTTTTTGAGCAAAAACGTAAGTAATTTTTTTAAACAAAAACGTAAGGCTATAGTAAGGCGTTTTTGTGCAAAAAAAAATTTGAGTCTTTTTTTTGAGCAAAAAGGTAATTAATTTTTTTAAACAAAAACGTAAGGCTATAGTAAGGCGTTTTTGTGCAAAATAACGTGATTCATTATTTTGAGCAAAAACGTAAGGCCATAGTACGGCGTTTTTGTGCAAAAAACGTAAGTAATTTTTTTGAGCTAAAACGTGAGTAATTTTTTTAAACAAAAACGTAAGGCTATATATAGTAAGGTGTTTTTTTTTTTGCAAAAAAACTTAAGTAGTAGGGGGAGTGGTAGCTCTGTGGTCAGGGTGTTGGACTATCAATTAGAAGTTTGGGGGTTCAAATCCCAGGTCCCCTGAAGTTACCAATGTGGGTCCTTGAGCAAGGCCCTTAACCCTCATTGCTTCAGGGTCCTGTTTTAACCCTGTGTTCTGACCCCAACCACCAAGTTGGGATACTTGTAAGTCGCTTTGGATAAAAGCGTCTGCTAAATAACTAAATGTAATGTAAATGTAAGTAAAAAATAGCAGCTAGTAGATAATAAATGATGAATGTGTTTGTTATTATTATTAGTAAAATAAATAAGGAGCAGTGTCTTTTTACTTTGGGTTTTAAATCTATGCTACAGCTATTTGCACACAAAAAAACAAACACGGCAAAATACACAAAAACATTTAAGTGGGAATACCTCAGGAAGCAAGCAAAGACCAACCATGTCCTCTGTTTTTTCATTGTTGAGGAGTACTTTGTTAAATAAAGTTTGAGAATTGGTAAAATGTTTTGGTAATCTAAAATGTATGTGTAAACCACGTTTTATTATGGCATTTACTATATTAGTTATGTTTTGATTACTTTGTTTATAATTTAATTGTGGTCCTGACAAAAAAATTCTAGTCATGCTAAACCTACACAATCGCCAAATATATTGGAACACCCACACAGTTCACATCGAGGAGCTGTTTTGGCATCCTATTCTGTTGGTTCACCCTTTTGGCATTACATTTTTAACCTTCGTTCACCCACCATTTGCCATGTTATACAGTGATGCTAAATGAGATGGTCTGACATGCAAATTCCATTGTAGTTCATCCCCAAAGTGTTTCATTAAGTTTAGGTCTTTGTGCAGGTCAGCCAAGTTCCTCTTCACCAAATCTCGCCCAATCATGAACTTGCTTTTGCTCAGTCATGCTTGAATTGCACTTTTGCTTAAAAGTTGTATGTATACAGTTGTCCAAAATGCATGGCTTTTTTTGGCTTAATACACCCGTGGGAGTGTGAAAAGGTGTGCCCACTACATTTGAATTCTATTTCTATTCAGTTATTTAGCAGACGGTAAATTACTGACCATACAATATATTACAATTGATCTTACCTTAGCCATGTGAGTTTGTTAATAACTATCTATAGTTATTTATTCATAATTATATTTGTAATTGTCAATCAGTTAGTATTGTTTTTATGTGATGTTTTTTCAGTGTAATGTAGGCTGGGCTGGTAATGGAAATACCTGCGGCATAGACACAGATATTGATGGCTACCCTGACCGGGCTCTTCCGTGTATGGACAACAACAAGCACTGTAAACATGTATGACTTTACTACACTTCTTTCAAACATAAATATATGCTGCAAATGTGCCTTTTGTTAAAATGTTTTGTCTAACTAAGGTTATGTCGCTGAGTTGAATCTGTTTGCATTATTATAAAATCTGTTTTAGTATTCAGGTGAGCCTTTTTTTTTATTGCATCAGTGTGTAATGCATGTGTGCATAGTGTCAGAATGCTTGATAAAAGTACTGCATAGGATTTTAACTGCATATGAATTAGGAACAATTGTACAAACTGTACAAAAAATTACATTTTGTGTGGAAACAATAGGCATGTCCTACAATGCTGGCATGTTTGTGTTGGTGTTAAATTAAGGAATCAGCAATATAGGAAAAACTTGTAAGTTCTGCTTTCTGTGTTAAGTACCAATTAAATCTTAGTCTTTATTGTATTGTATTCACCCGGGAGGGTGAATGTCTGCTTCTCAGGAATGGCTGACTATTATCATCATCTATCATCATATTATCACTCACACAATTTAACCATTGTATTAAAACCATCTTCTTGTCCCACAATTTTTGTCCATTTAATTTGCTCCACTTTCTATATACTGTAGGTGCTGCATTTACAGACATCAGTTTCTCTTTTTTTATTGTTATGACCACAACAAAGCAGATCACATTTTGATTGGTAAATCCCTCTTGTGTTTGCAGTGGTTCTGAAATGTCATGGTGCATAAATGTGCGTTGCATTTTTGTCATTGTTTTGTGCAGGATAATTGCTTGTACACACCTAACTCAGGCCAGGAGGATGCAGATAATGATGGCATTGGAGACCAGTGTGATGAAGATGCGGATGGAGACGGTATAAAAAATGTTGAGGTATTAACCTAGCTTATGACTTTTCTAAAACTGTCAATACATCTCTTCTTTAAGCATAACAAGTTAATGAGTTAAACAAAGATTTTCTTACCTAACTTAGATGTTCTTGCTGCTTTTAGGATAATTGCAGACTGATTTCTAATAAAGACCAGCAAAACTCAGACACAGATTCCATTGGTGATGCATGTGACAACTGCCCAAATGTACCAAACATTGACCAAAAAGACACAGACAACAATGGCGAAGGAGATGCTTGCGATCATGACATTGATGGAGATGGTATGCAGTAATCAGGCATTTCATATATGAAGTTTTATATATATAAGTTAAAGAATTTATGAGAAGTAGGGCCAATATGTAAGTAAGGCACGCTCAAGGTGTGCATGACCTGCTCAATTCTTTATCTGTTTGAATACAAATCTATCAAAAATCAACATTTATTTTATAACATTAATTAGCATTTGTAAATTTGTATTTTATGTATTATTTAATGTTAATCAAAAGGTAACAGAATGTGTAATGGGAAACGTTCGATTTATGAATTCACCGGTTTATCTCTTTGTCCATGTGTTTTCTCCAAGTTTTCTTGGATGGACATGCTATATTATCCCCACAAGAATAAACAAATATTTTCTTTATCTAGAGGTCAATCTGAAACCCATATCTGTCTCAAAAGCCCAAAAATATTTAAACTCACAAAGTTTTATTAACTTGGCCAAAGATAAGGTTTGTGTCTACTTAACTCAGAATACAGCCAGAAAATTCAGCCAGAGCAAAAAAAACAAGTGTATTGCTAGTCTCAGAGCTTATGCCTTTATCTACAGGAAAACAAGATAGTAGCCAATTCTGTAAATAGATAAAACAAAAATTAATTTTTCATAGTTAAAATTATTCAATTTTCAGCTCACAAACATTCTAGAATTTATATACAGAGGTTGTAAGTAACAAAGTCAACATACTTCATTACTGTACTTTACTGTAGTATTTTTTTTGTTTTGTTTAAGTATTTGTTCTTTACTCTAGTATTTCAGTTGCTTAATACTTTTTACTTTTACTCACTACATTTTAAAAGAAATACCTGTATTTTTTGCTCACTGCTTTTTCAAAACCGATTTGTCGCTTTATTTATGTATGTATATATGTTTTAATTCACTGGTATTTCATGCTATAGTATCGATCCATCGTCTGAATGACAGCATCATCAGTGGCCTTATTTAAAATAATTTGGTCCATTTCATATTTAATACATCCGAATTTGGCATAATTCTTTAGCCGGTGTTCTGACGAGTTGTGCTACCCTGTTAAAATTGCCTGCCGAATAGTGTACTTTTATTCATACAGTTGCTTATCTGAAACAGTAAGATACTCTGATAGTAAAGTTAAGGTTGTATACATTTAATTTGCAGTGTACAGTTTTCTAACACACAAACAAATAATAACAGTAAGCTATAATGGTGTAATGCACTGGAGTAATGTAGTAAGAAGTGATTTTTAATAAATACTTTTACTTTTTTTTACTTTAGGTACATGTAGGTGCATGTACTTTTATACTATTATACAAGTAACACAGATGAAGACTAAAACATTTAACGGATTGAGTAAAGGATTGCACTTCTATTTTAGACCACAATATAGACCACACAATATGTGGCATTTAAGTGAGCACTTGTTTGTATGCGTTTATTGTAGGTGTTCAGAATGTGCTGGATAATTGTCCCAAAGTGCCAAACCCTATGCAGACAGACAGAGATATGGATGGAGTGGGAGATGCCTGTGACAGCTGCCCTGAAGTGAACAACCCCACACAGGTTAAATTCGGATTTAAACTATTTAAACAGACATTGGCAGTTTAATATATTTATGGTCAATTTTTTGCACAAGTTAACATGTGTTTGTTTTTTCAGAGACCAAATATGTAATTTTTTTACTGTTACAGTAAGACTTAAATTAGTCTCATTCACAGTCAAAAGTGCATGTATATATGTATTTATCATCTTAATATCGTCTGCATTTTGTGGTTATTATCATCAAATTGGCTTTCAAGAGTCTTTTTGTTTTGTTTTAAGTGTTGAAGTGAATACTGCCATGTTTATTGTGTTTTAACAGACGGACATAGACAATGACCTTGTGGGGGATGTCTGTGACACCAATCAGGATACGTACGTTTGTTTACCAATTTTTATTTATTTTTTTTTACCTTTTTTTTCTAATAACTCACACTTTTAGTTTATTAGACACTATTTCTAGGATGTTTAATGTTTCACGCACGCCACAACTCATGTGTGAAACAGATGTTTGATAATCGTTTGCATCAGTGAATGGCTTGAATTCTTGCGTAAAACAGGTTCAGTAACATGACAATGTTACTCTGTCGCCACCTAGTGTACATGTGTATGCGTACGTGTGTATTGTGTGTGCGGGAGACTTTTTGACTTTAAACAACGCTTTATTTTAACAAAGGTTAGATTTCAAAGGCTATCAAGAAGAGACCTTTTAAAAAAATTGAAGAATTAAACAATCACCACAGATTTAAGCAAAGTGTGGTGAGAGAGAAGGAAAAGAAAGACTATACTTTGTTGATCTTTGTTGTAATTTGGCGATTCTGTGTGATTTTTCAGTGATGGTGATGGTCACCAAGACACTCGAGACAACTGCCCCAATTTCCCCAACAGCTCTCAACTCGACTCGGACAATGATGGCATTGGGGATGACTGTGATGACGATGATGATAATGATGGAATTCCTGACTCTGAAGGTGGTCTTGGCCCAGACAACTGTCGGCTCATTCCTAATCCAAACCAGAAAGACTCAGATGGTATATATATATATATATATATATTTTTTTTTTTTTTTTTCTATATCAGTTTGAACATAGGCCATGCTTTCCGCCATAATCCTCCAGAATAGATTATATAAATCAGATACTTATGTTTTCCTGGGCCCTGTGGCCAACTCTGTATCTGTGAGACAAATTCATTGAGTAAGAATACAAAACCTGACAACTGCAAAACAGCGAAACTATGTAATCCTATGAAGAAAAAGAAAGTCAACACGGTAGAGATCCACATGGAAACAGACCACTTAATATTTAATAATATTAGTGAATACATTTAATAGATGTAAAAATAAAATGGAGTATTTTATATAAAAATGTAGAACCATTTATCAAACCCACAACATTCTACACTACAGTGCTGTCCTAAGCCACATATTTATTATTAAATTCATTTGGGAATTTTAAAAGCCAACCAAAATAGTTGGGCTTTTGATTAGAATAAACATTTTTACTAATATATTTAAATCAATCTGTTCAAAACAAGCTGATTTAATCAAGATTTATATTTATTATTCTGGACAACTTTTTGTTTATCCTGTTCACAATAGGTAATGGTGTTGGAGATGTTTGTGAGAATGACTTTGACAATGATGCAGTAATGGACTGGGCTGATGCTTGTCCTGAAAGCTCTGAGGTCACACTTACAGACTTCAGAGCCTATCAGACCGTCATACTGGATCCTGAGGGTGAGGCCCAAATTGACCCAAACTGGGTTGTGCTTAATCAGGTATACCCAAAAATGTAATTATTTTACTTACAAGCATCTTCACATTATGAAAAATACACATTGAACTACTTAATTAATTTTGCATTATTAGCAGGGTTTGCATCATGTACAGAAATAAAGCACATAACAAATTATGCATGACCACTGCCCCAGGACAGGGCGCCAATCCATCGCTGGGGATTTCAGAAACTCATACATGCATGCACTCACAGAGGAACAACTGCTTCTTCTCTTTGTAATGCCCTCTAAAGTTATTTCTTATGCATCCTGAAGGAAAAAGTGATAATATTTTAAGCCATAAACTGGTTGTTATGTAGTAAAATTCTTACATTCATTGCAAATTACTTGTTTAAAAACATCTAACCTAAAGATGTGCTATTTTAGGGTATGGAAATTGTTCAGACGATGAACAGTGACCCTGGCTTGGCAGTTGGTATGTGATATTTTATATATTATATAATAACATTTTATTATAATATTTTCAGAATAAATGTTATCTGTATTACATTTTTATTCATACATTTTTATTTAGACAGCTAATCAGATTAATCAGAATAATACTAAATGTAAAACCAAGGGGAGAGGTTTACCTTTAGAGTGGAAAAAGGACAAATGAAAGAATCTGATGTAAAAAATATTGAGAAGAAGGTGTTTTTACTGCAAGCTGTCGTATCGGAGCAGCAATTTCACAGTATCACATATGATTTGTATGTCCATATTCAAACTAGGTTTCAGGAAAGAAAATTGATGGCAACAAATGTCAGTTAAATTAGCTTTTGTTAATGTTTCTGTAGGTTTGTTAAAATTAATATGACTTCTCTTTAAGGTAACATTTACTGGGAATATTTTTGGAGGAAATCTAACTCCTGACTCGCTCCTCCAAAACACCCCATAATATTTAGATCTGGTGACTATGCAGGCATTTTAAACTCTGGTATGTCACCCAAAATGTGTGCATTTTAAGCAAAACTGTGCTCTTACCCTGCTAATTGAACCTTCACACTCTGCTCTTACTGGTACAATGTGCAATTAATGAGTGTTTATACAACTAAATATTAGTTTAGTGAGTCACAGGAATGATCAATCATAAAGATAAAAAAGAATTCTTCATGATGCATGCTTCTTCATGTTTTGATTTAGAAAATTTATGCATGTTCCCCCTGCATGAAAATAAAAACTCTCAGATTTACTAAAAATTCTCAGATTTACTCGTGTTTTCAAACACACTGTTATTATTTTGAACACAACCGTATGAATCTTGTAGTGCTACTGTCTGTTCGGCATCACAAGAGCTTCCAGAGAATACCACTCACAGAAATCTTTCTCTTAACACCTGAATAAACACAGAAGACGGTAGACATGTACTGACGTATTTTTTATTGTAGTCCTGACTGGAACAAGAGTGAATTACGTGTCGTAATGCTACATATTAAAGGGGTAGATATGTGCAAAGTCTGGACACAATGTGGTACGTCTCAATATGCAGCATTTCCAGTTGAATGGACATATTTAACTTTTTTAGTCGAATAAAAAAAACACATCAGCAGAAAAAAATACAATAACAATGTCGGACTGACACTCAGTGTTATGTGTGCTCTATTCATAAGCTGTGCTGTAGAATGGATTAAAATGAAGCATGCCTAATTAAACATCATCTAAGAGACTGAATGTGTTAAGGGTTGCCAGCTCTCCGCGCAATGTCCCGCTCATAAAACTGCACAAGAAGCTTTGAAACAAGCTGAACATTTTTGCTATTTGGAAAAGGCAGTTGCATTTATTTACAACCACCATTTATGAAACTGTGCTACTCAGTACTATAAAATTAAATAAAAAACTAATATTTGTATTTTATTTATGTATTTGACAGTTGGGTGGCACGGTGGCACGGTGGCGCAGTGAATAGTGCTGTGTCCTCACAGCAAGAGGACATAGGTTTGATCTCCAGATGGGGAGACCTGGAAATTTATGTGTGGAGTCTGCATTTCTCCCTGTGTTTGCGTGGGTTTTCTCAGGGTGATCCGGTTTTCTCCCACAGGCTAAAGACATGCATGCTAGGTAAATTGGAAATGCTAAATTATCATTCTAGGTGAATTGGAGAAGCTAAATTGTCCGGTCCTAAGCCCGAAAGGGTGAGGGTTGCGTCAGGAAGGGCATCCGGCGTAAAACATGTGCCAGATCCAAATGCGAGGAACTCGCTGTGGCGACCCCTGGTGACAGGAAAAAAGCCAAAAGATGAAAAAAATTTATATTTATTATATATATTTATAGCTATAATAAATATATATTTATTTATATTTATATATATTATATATTATTATTGGGTCTTGTAACACCAGTTGGAGACAAAATTGTCTCTAGTAATTACCGGGGCATCTGTGTGAGCGGTATCCTGGGGACGTTAAGATTTTTAAACTCCCAGATTGGGTTTTTGACCAAATTACCACACAACTGATCATATTTACACCCCCGCACCCCTGCATTCCCGCAACCCCGCACCCCTGCATTCCTGCACCCCCGCACCTAAAATATTTATATGCTTGGTTAATTTTAATTTTATTGGAAAGGGGTAAATCCTGCGATCTCAATAAATCCAGTGCACACTGAAAACAAGTGTGGAATAAGAATTGGCCGAATAAGAACACACCTCATCTCCCAGGAGTGTGGAGTGAGACAGGGCTGATGTCTGCGTCCAACACCATTTAACATCCATATTAACAAACTGACCTTAGAGAACACAGACACACCCAGCATCACCCTACACAACACCGAGATAAAACTGCTGCCGTATGCAAATGACCTGGTCCTGCTGTCCCCCAGTGCTCAGTCTCTTCAGGACCAGCTGGAGCTGCTACAGAACTACGGTCAGACCATGGGCACTGACAGTCAACCTTAAAACCAACTGAGAATATGATATTCCAGAAAAGATCCAGATTACCAGGGAAACAACCACAATGACCCGAGAGTAGAAACTTGCAAACATCTGTAGAAATTCCAATTCATATCTGGATCAAAAAGTTCAAATCAATAATTGAAGCGATTGCTCTATACGGCACTGAAGTATGGGGTTTGCTCACACACCATCAATTTAATAACTGGGACAAACGTCCAGTAGAAACCCTGCACACAGAGTTGGGTAAAGACATCCTAAAGGTGCAGGGACACACAACCTACAATGCATGCAGGGCAGAATTAGGACGATTGCCCCTCATTATAAACATCCAGACAAAAATAATCAACATCTGGAAACATCTTAAAAAGAGCGAGCCCCAAATTTATCATTATAAAGCCCTGAAAGACCTCCTGAGTCGCTGTACTGATACACCACTAACACAGGCGCATACACAGTTAACACACACACACACACAACTTACACACACTAACACAATAGTGACTCAGGAACAAGAAAAACCTGGAACAAAACCGAATTAAACACAGACTCAGAATGAAATATCGGAATTATTTGGAACCTGAAACTAAACTCCAGAGTAAAATTCAGTAATATTTGACTCTAAACAGACCCTACAGTGTGTGTGTGTGTGTGTGTGTAATATACAGTAACTCTAAACAGACCCTATAGTGTGTGTATGTGTGTGTGTGTAATATAACTCTAAACAGACCCTTCACTGCAGCAGATTATCTGAGCACAATATCAGACCCGAAACTAAGAACCACCTCAACGAGGTACAGACACAATCTGGCCGTGGAGACGAGGCGGCACACCCGGACCTGGTTACCCATAGAGGAGAGGCTGAGCCGGCACTGCACTCTGTCTCAGTGCAGTAGAGACAGAGCTGCACTTCCTCACCCAGTGTACCAGGTACCAACACATCCGCTCCTTATTCTTCTCCAAAATTAATAAAATCATCCCTGAATTTAACTCACACCCAGACCTTGACAAACTGCCCCAACTGCTGGGGGGAGCACAAAGACAGCTGCACACTAGCAGAACTAGCAGACATACACTAGATAAGGGACAGTGGGTTTTCATGTCACACACGCACAAATACACACACACAAAGTATATTAATATTGTAAATACTTACATTTTATTATTTTTCACATAGATTTTTAATTAAAAATGTATTTTATTTTTTTATTTTATTTAATTTTTTTATTTAATTTAATTTTTTTTTATTTTATAGTTTATATTTTGTTCTGTTTATTACAACTTTTTTAATTTTTGTCGTGTGACTGAGCTTTGGCAATGCGTATGCCCTTATGTGTCATGCCAATAAAGCTTCTTTTTTAATTTGCGTGTGTGTGTGTGTATGTGTGTGTGTGTGTGTATGTGTGTGTGTGTGTGTATGTGGTTATGTACCTTAAAATTGATTGGTGCCCTGTCTAGAGTTTGCGTGTGAATGAGGGTGTGATTGTGTGTGTGTGTATGTGGTTATGTGCCCTATAATTGATTGGTGCCCTGTATAGAGTTTGCATGTGAATGAGGGTGTGATTGTGTGTGTGTGGTTTTGTGCCCTATGATGGATTTGTGCCCTGTCCGGGGTTGTTTCTGCCCTCTTGAGTTGCCGGGTGGACACCAGCATCTCCGTGAGCCTAAAACTAGGATTAAGCGGGTATAGAAAATGAATGAATGAAATGGAATGGAACGGAAGTGAGACGTCCCGGATTATTTCTCCTCGCTCGGACTCGCTCTCTCTTTTCCCTCCACGTCGCTATCATCGCTCATGTCATTCCACCAGAAGCTTTGTTTTTGCAGTGCTCCTCTGCGTCACACCGCCTGCCCCAACACACACACACACACACACCCATTCAGAGTGCTCGTTCTGTATCTGCTGCCAAACTGTGAATTTATCTTAATTAGCACTTTCCTTAATTAATTTAATTGATACTTAATTTACACATAGGCTTAAAATTAATTATTCTAGAATTCCCTTTAATTAGCCTCGTTAATTAAAGGGATAAATTCCTATTTCTCGGCACGGATAATGAGCCGGCAGGGCGGAGGACGTTTGTTTACCGCAAACCGTCAGACCACAAGGGTCCAGACACGTGCACGTGATTGAACGTGTGTCTGAGTTTTGTACTGCTGTCTTTCTGAGGACCAGTTCATGTTTTGAACCCACAAAGCGAGGACATATTGTGGGTGTGGGTAAGACATTTAGGTCAGTCCTCACTTTTTTTTATACTGATAATACATCCTGATGTTCTCAGACTGTGCTACATCACTTTTGTGCATTGTCCTCATTTTGCGTCTCTGTGTTTTTCTGAGGCAATCACACACACACGGTATGTACTGCCCCCATTGGTGCTACATAGGTACTGCAATCTAATTATTTTACTAGTTGGTGTAAATTATGAACATTTTAGTAAAGCTACGTGAATGTGTGTGTCTGTGTGTGTGTGTGTCTACTTGTGAGTGAATGTGTGTCTGTTTTTTGTACTGCTGTACTACTGCAGTTTATGTTTTGAACCCACAAAGCGAGGACATTTTTGGGTTGTGAGTAAGACATTTAGGTCGGTCCTCACTTTTTTTTAACTGATATCACATCCTGATGTTCTCAGCCTGCGCTACATCACTTTTCTGTACAGTCCTCATTTTGTGATGAATACACATAATCCTTTCATCTGTGTGTTTTCTGAGGCAATTACACACTCGTTGTGTGCTGCCCCTACTGGTGGTACATAGATACTGCACTCTAATTATTTTACTGGTTGGTAGAAATTCTGCACATTTTAGCACAGTTACGTGACAATGTATGTGTGTGTGTCTGCATGGTTTTGTATCTTTGTGAGGACCAAATACATGTCAATCTAGTGTGTTTACAAAGGAACACTGCCACAAAGCGGCTTCACGGAAATTAAATACAGGAAATAATCGTGAATTATATAATTATCAAGTTATTTTTAGCCCTAAAGAGAAAATCAGACGGGGACAAATGTCCTCACAAAGATAGGAATATCTGATATTGATGAACTTGTTTTTTGCTGGTCCCCATAATAATGTTGGGGAAAAAAATACAAACCCTGGATTTTTCAACCTTACACCACACGCACTAATCCTGATGTTCTCAGACTGTGCTACATCGCTTTTGTGAACAGTCCTCATTTTGTGATGAATACACATAATCCGTTAATCTGTGTGTTTCCTGAGGCAATCACACACTCATTATGTGCGAGTGCCTCAGATATCACTAATATTCCAAAAATAAATCAAATTTCCGGGGAGAAAAACGACAAAAAAGAAGATGCCATGCAAGGCACAATGCCAAAAGCCTTAGCGGTGATATTTAAATGTCTTTATGGCGGCCATGTTGAAAATATACATTCGAAAATGATGTACTGTAAAAAAAAAAATTCCTTCCTTTTTTTTCTCTTCCTTTTCTCCCTCAAACACACACACACACACCCACTCACACACACACACACACATTCTCGCTAATTCTTATTGGATTCTACAAATAGCTGTGAAGGCTGATGGGAAAAAAGAGAAAGCAGGATGAGTTTAATGACACGTATGACAATTATTTTCATCCATGAAGCCAGACACAAATTTAATAAGCTGTGTGTGTGTGTGTGTGTGTGTGTGTGTTGCGTCTCAAGGGTTACCACAATAATCTCTGTTCTATTTTTTTTCTATAATAAAGAACATGCGCTTAATTAATTTAATAAGGTCAGAAATGATTACCTCCATTTTGGGATTTGATCATTGAGGTCAGTTGGTTTTAGATATGTATCCCTTTTTTTTTTAAATTGTAATAAACGGGATTTCACGTGGGTCCAGAGGGGCACTTTTAAATGAAGGTTAACCTGCCAGGGTGTTATGCTCTACTTAAACACACACACACACACACACACACACACAGTTTTATATCTGTAAGCACACCTGAGTTACTCGGCTCTACTTTAAAGTGCAGTGTAGGCTGGATAGTACACGTGTGTGTGTGTGTGTGTGTGTGTGGGTGTGTTTCCAGCGTTTTATAACACCATTAAAGCTCTGTCCCCGGGTGCAGACGGAGACCTGCAGGATGTCAATATTTACTCCCAGCCCTATGTAGGCAGCGCGGTGAGAACCTTCACTGAGTGGCAATGCGAAGGTGTTGAGTGGCGGATGTGACACCAGCATTGTGCACGCCATTCAGTGCACGGAAATGGCGCATGGGATTGGTGAAAAGAGGGGGGGGGCTACGTGGTGTCAGATGAGTTTATTATACCGTGCAATAAGAAGCTAAATGTGTATGTGTGTGTGTGTGTATGTGTGTGTGTGTGTGTGTGTATGTAGAAATATATGATTGTTTTGACCTCATGGTGACATTCGGCTCGTCCTGACTGGGAATCATCATTTGATGGAGATCAAATCGGAATATCTGGTCATATGGGATCTGTCTGGACATTACGCTGGTCCTCACAAGGAATCTGGAAGTAAAAATATAGTGAGTGAGTATAGACTCACTAGCCACTTTATTAGGTACACCTGTTCAATTGCTTGTTAAGGCAACTATCTAAAGTGGCAACGGTTGTTGGTACCAGACGCTGCTGGTTCTGAATAGCGTGGGCATGGTGGTTGGTACCAGACGCTGCTGGTTCTGAGTATTTTCACAAACTGTTGATCTACTGGGA
>JAOUQT010000001.1:12272152-12282662 GCA_025769995.1 Xyliphius kryptos | reverse complement strand
TTTTTTGTTAAGTACATAACTCCTCATGTGTTCATTCATAGTTTTAATGCCTTCAGTGAGAATCTACAATGTAAATAGTAGTGAAAAAAACCCAAACAAACAAAAAAAAAAAAAAAAAAAAAAACGCATTGAATGAAAAGGTGGATCCAAACTTTTGGCCTGTACTGTACCTAATTGTTGCTTCCATTAAATACACATCCTTGTTTTTACACTTAAACTTTATTTAACAAATTCCCTGGCACTGAAGTCACAGTGGAAAAACTGAAAACAAAACTTCTAAATAAAATCTGTAAGTGGATCCAATCTTAGTAAGGAAACCATCCTCTTTGATTCTGATTGAAATAAATAATGATTAATAATAAAGTCCGGATTTTACCGGAATTTAAAACTTCAGATTTTTTAGGCAACATTAGACCATTGAATTACATACCTGACCAATCAGAAATGACTATTAATCAACTCTGTGCAATAATGGAGGATATTAGATATGAGGTCACTGAAGATCCTGATCAATCATGTTTTATATATCATGCAACCTAGGCACAGGAGTACAAGTGACCACTTAGAGGTCCTACAGAAACAACCAGAGCCATCCCAAAACTGTTACAGAGATTAATACTGAGATCAATACACATGAATTATCACATGACCATGTGATTTTGGCCATATAATAATAATAATAATAATAATAATAATAATAATTAATTAATTAATTAATTAATTAATTAATTATTTAATTAAGGAGTGGGAGCTCAGTGGTAAGGGCGTTGGACTATTGTGGGTTCAAATCCCAGGTCCACTAAAGTTTCCAATGTGGGTCCTTGAGCAAGACACTTAACCCCTTATTGCTCCAGGGTGCTGCATCAACCCTGCGTTCTGACCCCAACCATCAAGTTGGGATATTTGTAAGTCGCATTGGATAAAGGCATCTGCTAAATAACTAAATGTAAATGTAAAAATTCATTCATTTATTATTTTCCGCTTATTCCTTTATGAGGGTCGCGTGGGTTTCCCATGCCCATCCAGGGGAAAATATCTCGGGCGCTGGGCAGATACACCCAGGACAGGACACACACACACACACACACACACACACACACACACACTATACAGGGCAATTTAGGAAACCCACGCAGACATGGGGAGGACATGGAAACTCCACCCAGATTGGGATTCGAACCGGGAATGAGCAAAAGAGATGCGCGAAAAGACATGAACGACAAAATACAGCTTGTAAGTACAAGTGGTGTGTGTGTGTCTGAAAGAACTTGTGTAACAAATAGTACTTATAAACTAATAACAGCAATGATTACATCTTACAGACGCACATCTGGACAACACTGTGCTGAAGAATTACAGGACAATATTGTGATGTCACTTTCTCTCTCTCTATCTTTCTTTCACTCATATTTATATATCTCCTCTAAGTGGTCACTTTATTAAAGAAACCTTTTCCTTCCTTGATTAGAGTTTGGAGCTCTGTATATGAGCCAGATGACATCAGACTTCAGTAACATGAAGTTTTTGGATCAGTTTATGTCTAAATCCACATCAAACCCAAACAATCTGAGTGACTGAGAACAAGACTTGTCATCGGTGCAAGACCAGCATCATCAGGGAAGTGAGCGTAGCTTTAAAGTTACAACCATGGTGGGTTTTGTGGTGGAGCTGTGAAGAGGGTACTGAGAACAATGAGAACAACTGCAGTGAAAAGGAATCAGACTGTGTCTTCAATAAAGTGACCATTTAATGTAGAAATCGTCCAAAACACAGGTCTGACCTGTTACTGCAGTAAATCACAATGCACACCTCCTTATGAGGACCAGCCAGATGTACTGAGGTTTCTGGATGCACTTTAATCATGAGGACATTTGGTCCTCATCAAAACATAATTACACACACACCCACAACACACACACTCTCTCTCACACACACTCTCTCTCTCTCTCGCTCTCTCTCTCTCACACACACACACACACACTCTGAGTTGGGTTCCCTTTGCAAACACAAAAGCGCCTTCCCCAAACTGTTCCTACAAAGAAACATACATATTCAATTGTGGTAATAGAACTGATTGAAACACTTGAAATCGATGATCAAAAGATGTGTCTGAATTTTTTTCTCTATCTAATGTATTATTTTGCTAAGTTACCAAGTTTCTTTTTTTTTTTTTTTGCAAATAAAAGGCGACAGTGTTCACACCTAATAAATAATGCAAAATGTTAATTAGTGCTCGGGCTGAGTCTAACCAGGTGCAGCATTATCATACCTTTTATTGATTTATTTTTTATTTCTGTATTTATTTCCTGAGCATGTTGTGTTAGTAGTGTCATTCGCTTGCATACCTTGTTCTTGTCCTGTTGGCATATTTGTTCATCAGGGTCCAGTTCATGATTAGTGGTTTAACTTTAACCTCAGTTTGCATTTTGGTGGTCCATTAAAGTCACTTCTGCAGACCCCTCTGTGGTACACTACGTGATGGCTCTCCTAATTTTTTTGTGGTAAAACTATACTGCTGTCTTAATTCAGACAGATTCAGTACATCGTTCTTAAATGTTAATTTAATTTCCACAAGGTTCTCCTAACATTCATTTCCCGCTTCATACGGTCACCTCAGTGACGCAGAATGTCATGGATGAGCAGGTTTTAATTTTTTTTATATTTTCATAGCTGGAATAAATGCACTGTAATTGAAGGTTACGCTCTGTGATCAGATTACCACAAATCCATTTTTACCAAGGGGCAATTATGGAACTGAGGGCAGCTGAGGTTTCTATGTAGTAGTTAAAGGGAGAAGAGAGAAAGCCTGAGAATCAGAAACAACAGGCTGCAACCATACAGCAACCAACTACAACACTAATAATACATATTAGTACAATACATAATACAAATATTTTACCCAAATAAACAGGAAGACTTTTGTACTCTGATTGATTACTAGCAGAACACCTGTGCTGTGCTACGGGGGACAACCTGTCTTTCCCTCCACTCTACCCATACGACAATGCCTAAACGCCAAGCACCTCGTATCTTCCCCTCTACACTTCCTGTGCGCCATTTGCTATATGCCAAGCGCCTTGTCTTG
Organism: Xyliphius kryptos; assembly: GCA_025769995.1. Lineage (NCBI taxonomy): Eukaryota > Metazoa > Chordata > Actinopteri > Siluriformes > Aspredinidae > Xyliphius > Xyliphius kryptos. The sequence continues at coordinate 12,279,577 of JAOUQT010000001.1, read as the reverse complement.
TCCTCACTACTCTACTTGTGCACCAATTTCTATGTGCCAAGGGCCTTCCCCTCCAGTATAACCCTGCGGCAATCGCCAAATGTCATGCACCTTGCATCGTCCCCTCCACTTTACCCATGTGCCAATTGCTTAATGCGTCTCACGTCTCCCCACTACCTTTGCGCCAATTGCTTATATGCCAAGAGCCTCACATCTTCCCCTCCACTCTACCCATGTGGCAATCGCCTAATGCCATGCACCTTGCATTGTCCCCTCCACTCTACCGGTTTGCCATTCGCTGAATGCCAAGGAGCCTTGTGTCGCCCCTCCAATCTTTATGTGTGGCAGTCGCCATAGCGATGACACACACCAAGCACATTGGATTATTTACACACCAAATAAGTAATCAGAACAAAAAATTAAGTATTTAAAAACAAACGCGTATTTGAATGCAGTTTTGTGTCAAAATATCAAGAACTTTCAGAGACTTAAGATTTTAAACAAAACATTTTGTCCAGACTATAAATTATAAATATTGTGTTTTGCACATGAAGCCAGAAGGGGGTGCTGTGGATCCAGCTGGCTTCAGTCCAGCGTTGGGTGATTTGTGAACTGTAGAGTTTAAAGAAATGGATCACCTGAAGTCTTAGGTATATTAATAAAGACCATCTGTTTACAGATTTTCCTGGAGACTGAGGTCAGATATCGGAGTCCAGCACCAAGAACCAACAATCAACCCAAAATCTGCAATGTGTCATCAAGTATTTTACATCTTGATAGTAAAAGGAAATAAAAATGCTTTGCTTTAATGACTAAATTAATTAAATAAAACATGAACACTACTGACTTGTGGTGTTATCTCATTTGTAAGTAGCTTTGGATAAAAGCGTCTGCTAAATGTACAAGTAATGTGAATGTAAACACAATCACTGAATCCCATTTTTAAAATGGGGGTTATTGTAATATCCGCCCTCTTACAAATCAAAGCTCCAGAGGAAGGAATGAGATACTGTAATCAGAAAAAATTTAGAATGATCACACACAACTATCATTCATTTCTCCGAAAAGAGATGGAGGTCTGTTCCAGACGAACAGCAGCAGAGTAAGTAAGGCAGCTTTTCTGTAATTTAAAAGTCTTTTAAATGTGGACGAGGTAATATGTTTGTGTGTGTGTGTGTGTGTGTGTGTGTGTGTGTGTGTGTGTGTGTGTGTGTGTGTTAGTCCAGATCCTTGCCAAATCTTAAACAGATGCCCACCGGTGACACGAGTGAGTCAGCTCATTAAGCCCAAACAACAAAGACCTTTAACCAGATGACCACAGTGGCGAGGAAATTAAACACAAATAAATGCCTTATTAATACTTAAAACTTTTTCACGGCTGCATTTTTGAAAGTGTTTCAGTCATTTGCATAATCGCTTTCAAGAAACTGCCTACTAGTTGCTGTTGAATCCCAAAATTAAAGCATTAAACCAAAATAGATGTTTATATCTGGAATGTATTTCATATTTTAATATAACATATCCACAGTAACTGGGGAGATTTTACTGATTAGGGCACGGAATGATACTTTATGGACTTACGTATTGAATGAAATCTGGGCTGTATAAAGATTTTATTGTTGGCAAAGGAGAAGAATCTGTAATAGTTGCTTATGTTTTTATAATATACTTGAGGGATACCCTTGCTGAGCTACGGTGGAGAACCTGATAACAATGTAAAATTTGGAAACTGAATGTTTTTAAATGAGTGTTGGCTTTGGAATTTATATATTTCAAATGAACGTATTATTATAGAGGAAGGTTTGGGGCGATTCAAAATCTGAAATAAATATGTGGAATATAGTGTGAGTTGGGACTATGGTGTCCACGCGCTTGGTTTCCTACGGTAATTTATCAGTAGGTGTTTCAGGGACACAATGAGGAATGACAGAGACAAGTTTCAGCTTTGTAGGTACTCGCCAAGCACCAATCCATCCGAAGTGTTGCATTTGAAGGTGATAGCGAACGAACAATCCAACGTAGAAAAGGGAGAACCTGTTTTTCCAAAGACATGGAAGGTTGTTATGATGACAAATTTTTGCCTTGTAGGTACTAGGGAAGCGGGAGAATTAGTGATGAGTCAGTAAGGGCTTTGGCATTTATAGGTATAAAGGTATAGATTTCTGTTCGTCTGAAAACATGCTCTGAATAAATACCCTCAAGTTGGCATGAAAGTAAAAACACCACATAAATTTGTTCTTACTTGCAGTTGTCACCCTCGGGGTCCTCCAGGCCGAAGCGTGTGTCAAAGGTCAACCGAATCCTGGCGTGTTCATTGGCTGCCACAAGCCGCCACACTATTAAAGTGCTGCGTGGGTAAGTGTGTGGGAACCCAGGACTGTGGATCACCCCTTCCCCACTTACTCTGATCAGCTTCTCATGCTGAGACTCCTGAACTCCTGCACAAACACACAGAGAGAAATGTATATGAGGGCTTAGACTGCTGTACTGCTGTTTTTAATCTTATAATTAATTCATATTCATTGCTGTAACACTGATTTAGTAAATGCAGAAACACTGAGGTTTCATGAATTAAACATGCATTAAAAACACAGTTTATTGTCATAAGCACAAGAAACAGCTGCATTGTACCTTACTCTGCATGATCTTCTTGGCTAAGTATTAACCTCTTAAATTACACACGTAAACTTAAATAAGTATATAATACAGTATACATCAGTATACTAGTTTAATAAACATAGTGTAGATCACTAAAAACGGCCGTTCCTGCAGATTCATTCTGTACAACATCAGGAGGATCAGACCTTTCTTAACTGAACGGGCGACTCAGCTGCCGGTTCATACTCTCATCCTATCCTGGCTTAACTATTCGAATGCTTTGCTTGCCGTTTTCCCAAAATTTACACACTCTATTGGCAGATAATTATACTGGATTTATATATTTTTTTTCTTAATTTGTTTCCTTATTAATTTATTTTGACATAGATTATTTGCTGCGTATTTATGCATTTAATAAGTGAAAGGTTGGTCACCGGTTACATAGAAAAACACAGTGTGTAAGTATGTGACAGAATATCTGTGTGTCTGTTCTGTGATGGGCTGGAGACTTGTCCACGATATGTGATTTTTATCCAGAAAGCACAGGGATTTATTGTAATAATTTCTATACATGCTTAAAAATAACAACAAAATACAAACAAAAACTATTTTTGGGCACTGACATCAGCATTGTGTTCATCATCAGCTCAAAATTTTAAAATATGCGTATGGATTATTAAACCAAAAGTGTTTTAACGCATGATACATCAGAGATCATACACCTTATAATACCCCGAGGTATGCGTCATTTATTTCATCGTAGAGAGCGAAAGTCAGACACAAATACACACGTCCTCATCATGTAATACTAAGAGAATTAGGTGCCATGCTGCTCGAGTGCAGATTTGAATAAATCGGAACATTTATTGAGCTTTATAGCTGCATTCTGTGCCGCAGACTCCTCATCCACCATCCAATTAATAGAGAAAGAATCAGACTTGAGGACTAAACTTCTAATGAATTAAGCGGAACGGTGCCGGATTGTACTGAGCATGTCCGTGGAGAAAGCATGTGATGTTGTGAGGGAAGTGTGTGATGGAAACAGACAGCTGCTGGAATGCTGCAATGCTGAAAGGATTTTTACACACTTCCCACACCCAGAGCCCACCCAGGGGATAGATTTCACTTCACCTTTCACACCGCCTTTAACACACACACACACACACACAGCTCTATTAAATCTGTGGGAAGCCCAAAGACACTCGGTAGCACTAGACAGAATCTGTTACACACACGTCTCCACACTTGCCCTCACACCACAGCAAGATAAACGCCATAACCACACTATTTTTTCTAAAACTAATGACTGCAGTGTGATATAAACACTTGCTGAGCTTAGAGAGTTATCACAGTTCTTCGGGGTGAGACAATGATCTGAACAGCTCTGATGAAAATATACTGGAAAACTACAAAAAAAATCCAGCTAAATTCTATAAAACTGTCAGTGGCGGCTGCAGGTGTTCTTCCTTTCTTTTTAGAGGATGTTCAAAAATCCACTTCCAAACAATCCCGGCACTCCAGAGGGCACATTTTATTACTGACCTTTAAATATCAAGGGAGTCGTACTGACTTATTTGTCACATATTTGAGAGTGGATGGCGACTCCCATCTGTGAGAGAATGATTCATCTGTTAAAGCTGCTTTACACATGAGACAGAAACTTGGTCCAAAAATATTCAGCTGAGCAGAGACTCAATCATCACAGAAACATGACTGAAAAATAAAATAAAAATGGACAATTTACCAAATACAAATCTTTTAAGTGTTAATACACAATTTTGGGATCATTGGAATGGAGCTGGGGATTCTGTTAAAGGTTTTGCTTTATTGTTTACTAGCCAAATACTCCTGCTGTGGAAAACCTAATAACATAATGAAAATAAAAAGGCACTTGATTTTGATTGAGTGATGGCTTTGAAGTTTATACTGTAAATTTCAGTGTATTATTATATTGTAAGGTTTGTGGCAATTAAAAATCTAAAATAAATATGTATGTTTACATTTGGTCATTCAGCAGACGCTGAATAGTATCACAACTTAGTTGGGGTTAGAACACAGGATTAATACAGCTCGCTCGCCCGGAGCAATGAGGGTTAAGGGTCTTGCTCAAGGACCCACATTGATAACTTGTGAAAATAATGAATATGGTGTGAGTTGGGACTACGGTGTACATGCGCTTGCTTTCTTATAGGAATTTATCTGTGGGTTTTCCAAGTACATGATAAGGAATGACAGAGCCAAGTTTCAGCTTTGTAGGCACTAGCCAGAGATTGAGATGAGAAATGAGAACCTATTAGTTTTTCCAAGGACATGGTAGGCAATCACGGTGCCAAATTTCAGCTTGGTAGGTACTCAGGAATTGGGAGAACTAGTGAAAGCTTTGGTGTTTATAGGTATATAGTCTAGCCGTTTGTTAGCAACAACATTTCAAAAGACAACTGACAAGAAATTCCATCAAAAACCATGAATTGTTTGTAAATTTAAAGTGAATTTTTTACCTGTGTCCTTCACAGTGTGTCCTTCAGCAGTGTGTCCTTCACATTTAAACCATCATTGCTGAGAAACACACATACACACACACTGAGTGACGTAAGCACACGTGCCCAGAGCGGTGGGCAGCCCTATTCACGGCGACTAAGGAGCAATTGGTGTTTACTATGGTTCAGCCATAGTATTTGCTGGGAACAGGAATTAAAGCCTACAACTGCCCCCCCCTCCCCCAATGTAACGTCATCCATCCATTTTCGATCAAACCTCCATCTGTCAATTTATTCTATCCACCAAACCATCTATTTATGGATCATCTTTCACCTACTCATTCATACAGCTGTTCCTGCATTGATTGGTTTATTTTATCTATTTATCAATCATTGTAATTGCCATTCAGTTTTTTTAGACAGGATGAGCAAAATGTTAGTTATAATAGTCAAACCTTCATTCAGACGATTATGTAAAAATCAGAATAGAAAAAACAGTAAAAGTTGTTTAGTTGTAAAACAGAGTAAAATTAGGTCTTCATTTAAGACTGTAAGCTGTATGACCTTCCATATTTGCAAGTGGACACTGAGACTCATCTGGAACAGAATGATTCATGAGCGACTCTGTTTCAGAAGCCCATAAAGCAGTGTGCGCACTAACGCTCTAATGATTTACCGTCTATGTTGATTGTGACTGACAGCCATGGGCAAGAGCTCGAACTTTGGAGAATCGATGTAGGAGTGGCAGAAATAATGCCAAGCACATACTGTGAAAGAAAACCATTAGGACATAAGATATCGACCCGCTCGACGAGCGTTACGATGACAAGAACGCTAGGATGCTCCAAACCGCCCCTTTTTTTACTGGTTGCATGTTGTGTCACGATCGAAAGAACTGTAAACTTAATCCTGAAGTTCAAGAGCGAGAAGACAAACGTCCCACATGGCGTATTCAATAACAGTGTGTTCTCTGTAATGGTGCGTTCTACCCAGACAGCCAACAATCATCAGGCCTTTTGAGGTGAGGCCAGATCTCCCCAGTTCCCCTGAGACACACGGTGAGAAACTTATCCAAACATGTGGGGCCGCGGGCGGCTGGTGTAAGGTTGCGCTGAAAATCTGCCTGCTCCACAAGACAAAACACTTTATGTATCCAGTTATATAAACAGATCCTGGACTGGCTGCCGCTGCCAGCCTCGCTTTTTATGTTCTTTTTACGGGAGGAGCTGGAAATGACACAAGTCTTTGTTTCATCTCCTTTCAGCGTGTTCCAGCAGGGTGCAGATCGCTGACTGACGGCCCGCTCTCACAAAACAGGGTTCACGTTTCTTGCAAGATTGCACCGATTCAGACCTGTAGCTCCTTCGTTCTATTAAACAATTATTTGCCCTTAAAATAAAAGCTGCAGCTTCTCAAAGCAACCAGTAAGCAACCACTAAAGCAACTCCACACGAAGATTTGTCCCAGAAAATGTCTTACTCCTTTCCTACCCACTTTTAAGGGTAGCAGTGTGTTCTATGGAGTTCGGCACTCTAACATAGTCCTCGAAACAGTTTACTTTGATGTGTGAGGTTTAGTGCCAACAATTAAACCCATCTATTTTTCTACATGCTCTGTTAGTCTGTTAGTCTTCTTTACTCTAATCTCTGATAGGAATTATACAAGACCCTTCTTTTTGCATGTTCTTTACATTTCGGGGAGGGTTTTCTTTGTCTTGCATGGTTTAAAAAAAACATACCAGTGAAACATTCTCGTTGTGAATAATGCTATAAAATTAATCTCACACAACGTCAAGGGTGCCAAGGTTAATAGGACAAGATGGCATCTATTTGCTGCCCAATGTACCAAAAATCATGGGCGGACCTTTGGTTATTTATTTGCAATCATTATTGAAATAAATGAAACTAAATAAGTAAATAATGTCAATAATAAGTGATTTTGTTCATGTTTGAGTTTATGATACAGGTCCAGGAACTGTGTTTGGGGTTCTTTTTACATATTTCTAAATTGTGACACTTTATGATTGATTCATTTATTAATACATCCGGTATCTAAACAGTGCTTAGTGCTCGGCATTTAAAGCACCACCCATCAAGAGACTAATGGACTATTTACTCATTTTATGCTGATAATGTCTTTAAACTTTCCAACAATTGCAATCGACTTTCAGAACCCAAGCCTCGCTGTTCAAAGTGATCTTCGACATACCATGAACAGCCACTATGCAACAAACTAACATTAAAGAAGCCATTTATTTGGTGGAAAACACAATTAATGGTCTTTAAAAAAGAGTGTAAGGTTGGGGGTTCAAATCCCAGGTCCACTGAAGTTACCAATGTGGGTCCTTGAGCAAGACCCTTAACCCTCATTG
>JAOUQT010000001.1:12244908-12251442 GCA_025769995.1 Xyliphius kryptos | reverse complement strand
ATTCAATTTACCTTGCATCCATGTTTTTGGAATGTGGGAGGAAACCGGAGCCCCCGGAGGAAACCCACTCAGACACGAGGAGAACATGGAAACTCCACCCAGATAGGGATTCGAACCGGGAATCCCCAGCGCTGAGAGGCAAACGTGCTAAATCCTAATAATAGTTTAACCTTTTTTGTTCTTTTTGATATTAAGTGGTTTTGTAGCCTGTATTTTTACTGCTGTGGAGGATGTTGTATGTTATATATAACAATACAACAAATAACCTAAATCATAATAAAGATATAGATTGTATAAGAATGTGGTATGGCATGGTAGTAAGCTCTAGCACTAAATGTGGAGGTATTTTGGGACTTTACATCATGGCTTTTTCTATTTTGTCTAAATTGAATGTAACTTCAGTTTCGCTGTTTGTTTCTGTATTTTATTTTTAGGGCTTTGTAGATGGAGACCTGTCAAAAATTCAATATGGTGGAGCTAATGTCTCAGGTTTCCAAATTGTAGACTTTGAGGATCCTCTGGTTTCCAAATTCGATCAGCGCTGGGAAGCTCTGGAAGAAAAAGAATATCCTGGAGCCGACAGCAAAATCAGAGTTAAGATATTGGTTTATATCCATGAATGATGTGTGGTGACATCATGATTAATTTAAGTAAAATTCAAGTAATTTATCTATAAAGCGCTTTTCAGAACAGTGCGTTGTCACAATGTAGCATTACAGAGTTCCAAGCCTAAACTCCCAAAGAGCAAGCTGAAGCAACAGTGGCAATAAAACACTCCCAGTTAAGTTGCTTTTTAAAAAAGAAAGATTGTGCGGACCAAGGCTCAGCCATGTACAACTGTCAAAAATTTGAAAACCTATATCAGTTCAGTAAGGCCGTTTTGCAGGACTGCAACGACACCAGTTCAACAGAAATACATGTTCTGTCCAGTAATTGTTGTTGCCAACAATTGCCACAATTATTGTCATGGGATACCCATGACAAAGCCCCACCCCCTTTTTCCCAGACAAGATCCCACCTTGTTTTGTTTCCTAACATGGCCACCTCTTCACATGAAATATGCATCAGGTAAGTGTTTGTTTTAGTGGCATATTTCTGGAAAAATGTCATTGACCAAACTGTAGCTCTTGAACTTTGCAACATGTCCGGAACCTTTGTTTTCCAACCTTGAGATACTAACTGTGCTATCCGATGTTCTTAGTGACAGAAGCATAGTTATACAGTCTGCTCAACAATACACTGACTACATGAATAGTCCCGGAGTTCATGGTGGCGAGGCAAGGATAGGACAGGTGTAACATCGAATTCTGTGACCATTGGATTCTGTGACCTTAGAGGGCGCTTTGTGACTTATTTTGCCTCAGACATCTTTTGTCCAGAGTGATAATGGTTATTTGGTTTATACTAAGAGGGTTAGGTAAGTTACCTGAAATGGTCTAAGTGAGTTGTATGTATGTATTTTACCTCAGATTGCAGTAAGGTCACATGATCTGACTTCATATTTTGATTGTAAATAAAGTTGTTTATCTGAGATACTTTGCATACAATATCTAAAATGACCAAAAACAATTTGTTATGATGTAAATGTTTTAAATCAACTGCTCAGAATATAATTTACCATCATCTTTATAAGAAGTAGTATGCAACAAGCACCAAAAATACATGTATTACATCTTACATGTTTAATTAACCTGCATTTTAATATTTAATTTAACATTTTTTTAAGAAAGACAAGTCCTCCAAACAAAGCACCCTCCTAGGTCACAAAATCGGATGGTGATAGAATTTGGTGCTACACCGGCAACATTATATTGAGGAAGGGCCCAATTATGCGTCTTGTGCTACACAGTGGGTCAGCTAGTTGTTCATAATCTTGTTAGTAGAATTTCTGTGTGTTCTTTAAATGAGCGATTTTTTTATCACTTAGGTGTCTGATTAGATTTCTATAATTCATAATTTTAAATGCCATAAAAGGCTAATATTTCTTTTTTGTACGTGCAGTACACCTCAGCGCTGACCTATGACGCCGTGCAGGTGATGACCGAGGCATTTCGTTACCTGCACAAACAGAGGATTGACATCTCACGCAGGGCCAACAACGGTGACTGCCTGGCTAACCCTGCGGTGCCATGGGCCCAGGGCGTGGAAATTGAGCGTGCCCTAAAACAGGTAAACAGCACACAGGCCTGTCTCATGAGATAAACAGCATAATGAGCTGATAATTAGGCCGACATGCAGCAGAGTGAAGAAAGGAAGTGCTCGGTGTCTTAACTATTTGAATGCAGTCCTGAAATATTTTAATCATTTTATTAAATCTACTGATTATTTGGTTGTGTGCAGGTTCGGGTGGAGGGTCTGACAGGTAACATCCAGTTTGATCAGTATGGGAGGAGGATGAATTACACAGTTCATGTCATGGAGCTGAAAAACAACGGGCCTGTTAAAGTGCGCGTTCTAAAGGCTCATGATAAATATTCTTAGCATGTCGAACTCTCCGTAATTATATATCTGTTTGCAGATCGGTTATTGGAATGAGGTAGATAAGATGGCAGTCACAAAATCAGACTTATTCCCTAATGACACGATGGGGCTGGAGAACAAGACAGTGATCGTAACCACCATTTTGGTGAGTAGATAAAGTGGTTTATTCCTAGATGAACTTATATATGGTTTTGTTGTATACATTATCAGCAATCTTTTTCAGGAAGCACCGTATGTGATGTTAAAGAAGAACGCAGATCTGTTTGTGGATAATGAAAAGTACGAGGGCTACTGTGTGGATTTGGCAGCAGAAATCGCCAAACACTGTGGATTTAAATATCGACTGAAAATAGTGGGCGATGGGAAATACGGAGCCAGAGATGGAGACACAAAAATCTGGAACGGGATGGTTGGAGAGTTGGTGTATGGGGTAGGTGAATATAATAGGTTATTTTAAATAAAGTCTCTCATGACTGGAGACTTTTCCATGTGGTAATTTTAAAGCTTTGTATTTCAAACTGAAATGTATACAGGTGCTGGACATAAAATTAGAACATTGTGAAAAAGTTGTATTTATTTCCCTGATTCCATTCAAAAAGTGAGACTTGTATATTATATTCATTCATGTCAAACATGACTGATATATTTCAAATGTTTATTTCTAATTATTTTGTGCGCCCACAAATATATGAATATATTCTTCAAAAAAAAGCACTGAATTAAAGTCTCTGCTCTAAATCATCTTAAACTTTTTAAATGGAGTTCAGGGTGCATTAGACAGGTTCTTTTACCAAACCCTGCCAAAAATGACCTTCTGGACTTTCTAACAGAGGCTTTCCAAACTGTCACTTTTAATTTTAAACCTGTAACATTAACGCAAAACCTTTGTCTATATAAAGTATGTTACAAAGCCTTTATCTTTATCTTACACAGCAGTTGATGTACAATGTGTCCTGTATTTACTTTTTCATTCCTAAGCTCACCGGCTGTCTAGAGAAACATTTAAAGCAGTAAATTCAGGGTTTTTGTGAAACTTTTTTGTGTATAAAGGTTTTAGCTTCTCAGGGGAGAAATCCCAATAAGTCTCTCCTCTAATCTTTTTTCAAACCAATATTGTTGCCTTGACCATAACATCACTTTCAGACAGCAGTTGATGGAAAGCGTGTCCTTTATGTGCCTTTTATGAAATCAGTTAAACTTTTAGACATTTAAAACAAAAAAAAAGGTTTCAGTTCCTGATGGAATGAGCACTTATAGATTTCTTTTGTTCCATTACAGAAAGCTGATATTGCTGTGGCTCCACTGACAATCACATTGGTCAGAGAGGAGGTGATAGACTTTTCGAAGCCATTTATGAGTTTGGGGATCTCAATCATGATCAAGAAGCCACAGAAATCCAAACCGGGGGTGTTTTCCTTCCTGGACCCCCTGGCATATGAGATCTGGATGTGTATCGTATTCGCCTACATCGGTGTGAGTGTGGTGCTGTTTCTGGTCAGCCGCTTCAGTCCGTACGAATGGCACACTGAGGAATATGAGGATGGACAGATCCAGACCAGCGAGTCCACAAACGAATTTGGGATATTTAACAGTCTGTGGTTCTCACTCGGAGCCTTTATGAGACAAGGCTGTGATATCTCACCAAGGTTTGTTCCTGATCATAGTACTTTTATGACATGCCTCTTAATTATCAAATAGTATATAGTTAGCCACTGGTTGTGCAAGTTTTCCTACTTTGTTCATCATGGGTGCATCTCAACTATGAAAGACAAAAATGAAAAAACAAAACATCCAGGAAATCAGAAGATAATTTATTTGTAAACGATTGTGAAGGTATTTGATCAATTACAGAAGTTCAACTCGATAATTTGTAACATGTTATTTGTTGCAGTGACTGAGATCAAACATTTCTTGTAAGTCTTCAGCTGGTGTGCACACTGTTTTGTGTAGCTGCTGTTTTGCTTTGTTCCTCTATGCAGATCTCCTCTAGAGCAGTGACGTTTTGGGGCTGTCGCTGGAAATCACAGACTCCCTCCACAAATTTCTATGGGGTAGAAGTCTGGAGACACAATAGACCACTCTAAGAGCTTCTGCTTTTTATGGAGCCACTCCTTTGTTGCCCGATTAGTGTTTGGGATCATTGTCATGCTGGAAGAGCCAGCCACATTCCATCTTCAATGCTCTCGGCTTAAAATCTCACAATACACAGTCCTGTTCATTTTTTCTTTAACACGGATCAGTCATCCTGTCTCTTTTGCAGACAGGCCCAAATAATGATGTTTCAAATTCCATGAGTCAGGGGTCTTCTTCCACCCAACACGAATTGAATTTTAGCTTCATCTGACCTCATGATATTCTCTCAGTCCTCTTCTGGATCATCTATCTCTATGCTCTGCAAACTTCAGACGGGCCTGGACATGACCTGGCTTAAGCAGAGGGACACACCTGGCACTGCAGGATGGGAGTCCCTCTGGGCTTACTGTGTTACTGATAGTAGTTTTTGTTACTTTGGTCAAAGCTCTCTGTGGATCATTCATCAGGTCCCTCCATGGAGCTTTTTATGTTGGATATTTGCTCACCGTTCTCATGATCATTTTGACCCCAAGGGTCATGAGACCCCCAGATCGAGGGAGCTTATGGTCTTTTATGTCTTCTATATTCTTACAATTGCTCCCACAATTGATTTATTCACACCAACATGTGGAGTCTGACTGTTTGATGCTGTGGACAGATGTCTTTTATACAGATAACAAGGACAAACAGGTTCCATTAATACCACTAAGGAGTGGAGGACAGAAAAGCTTCTTAAAGAAATTACAGTTCTGTGAGAGACACAAATCTTGCTTGTTTGTGGGTCACCAAATACTTTTTTTCCACCATCATTTACAAATAAATTCTTTAAAAATACTACAGTGGGATTTCCAGTGATTTTGTCTCTTATAGTTGAAGTGTACCTATAATGAAAATTACAGACCTCTCTCATCCTAGGTAGGAGAACTTGCACAACCAGTTGCTGACTTAATACTTTTTGGCCCTAATGTATATGTATTTTGTATGTAATCCATACAAAGCCCTTACCAATATCCCTATCCCTGAGATCATCTAAATCAGAGACAGTAATTGCATTATGATTTGATGCGGGAATTTAGGAAAGGATGTGTCTTCTTCCCACTCCAATCTGTACACCCAGCAGCCCTTTTCCAAAGTAATTCAGTCGCCTAGAGGTGTGTGCTCTCTGAAGTATAGTAGTGCGTTAATGTGGTGGTGGGTGTGGCATGTATCCTAAAGTATAGTTTCAGTAGTAAATGCTCCTGCATTCGTAGATTTCCTTTGCACTTTAGAAAGGTGTTTGTGTCGCCTTTATCATGGTAAATTTTCTTGAAATGTCTCATGAAGTTTGGTCCATGGTTCCTCAGAGGCTACCACTGCACCATCCTGTGACCCATTCTTGCTAAGAACAAATGAATTACACATAATTTATTCTGAATTTTTCCCAGATCTCTGTCAGGGCGTATAGTTGGTGGTGTTTGGTGGTTCTTCACACTGATTATCATTTCATCATATACTGCAAATCTCGCTGCGTTCCTCACAGTGGAACGGATGGTTTCACCCATCGAGAGTGCCGAGGATCTGGCCAAACAGACTGAGATCGCTTATGGAACTTTGGACGCAGGATCAACTAAGGAGTTTTTTATGGTAGGTCACATGACTAATCCCCCCCCCACCCCCCACACACACAAAAAAAAAACAATAAAATATTGTGTGTAAGACAAATTCACTTGATTTATATGTCCAGTTAATCCGTAAAGCCACACTTGTCTTCAACAGGATCCTCATTTAAAGACAAAAAAAATCACTTAGGATAAAACCTATGCCTAAATTTATCTGTTGTTCTTCCCAGCGCTCCAAAATTGCACTCTTTGAAAAAATGTGGGCCTACATGCGCAGCGCCGAGCCGTCCGTGTTCGTGAAAACGACAGCGGAGGGCGTGATGCGTGTGCGGAAGTCCAAAGGGAAGTATGCCTATCTGCTGGAGTCCACGATGAACGAGTA
>JAOUQT010000001.1:12187827-12203332 GCA_025769995.1 Xyliphius kryptos | reverse complement strand
AAACCAAAACCATAAAGTGGTGTTTAAGCGGCTGTCGCGCGAAGTGTCGCTCTTGTAACACTCATCAGCTCATTAACTGGGGGTTAGATGGATGTGTGAGATGTAGGACGCTAAGACCGAACCGCCGCCGCCGCCGCGTGTTTATTCAGCAGCTGAACTAGAACCTTTATATAAATCCAGCAGTTGCGTAATTTATTTCTCTCCGGAGCAAATGATTTACAGACGGAGGAGTTTGAACAGACGCCATGTTTCCAGTGGCCTTTTGCTTCAGACTCCACCAAATCATTCCTGTTTCATTCTCTCCATAAATCACATCATCTGGAAGCCGTGCATCGTCCACATCCTCCACTTTAGGAGCGAAGAAATGAGAGCGGAAGATTATTTTTCGTAAACAGCCGCAGCGTTAATGTGCAACATGTTGGGCTGGATCACGCTGAGCGGCCATGATGTATTTACTGACATTCCGACTCGGGAATGAAACGGTGGCGGGATTTAGGTTTTGGATGAGAGTTTGTATAATTACTGAGATATTCCTGTTTCTTCAGCGGATTTCAAACCTTCGACTGAAATCATAAACAAAACGAGTACTCTGGAAATTCTGGGAAAAATGACGAGACCAGGACTCGTAACTGTCCACAAACCCCTGTCATAAGAGCAGGATTGCTAATAACGCTAGCTAGCTAGCTAGCAACGACTGAAGCTGAAGCTTAAAAGTAGAATTAAAGAATTCCTAGTAAAATTATTTCTAGAAACTAAAACTATTATTGAAATAAAAATTTTATTTGCTTAAAAGATGGAAAAGATTCTGCCATTTATAGGGCAACATGGTGGCTGGCGCAGTGGGTAGTGCTGTTAACTCACAGCAGGAAGGACCTATATTTGATTCCCAAATATTCGACACTATTCTTACACACGGGGTCATTGGTTCTCTGCATTTAACTACATCAGTGCAATGAAACACACTAATGAAGTACCCGGAGTGGTGAGCAACCTCCACGGTGCCTGTGGTGCAACCAAGGATTAGGTGACTCGCCCATGGGCACTTCAGCCACATTATGACTTGGAAGTAATTATAACCAGGAATCAAACTTGGGACCTTCCGGTCGGAAGGTTCCTAAACTCCGGCTGCTCCAGTTTCGTCCCACGTTTCAAAGGCAATGCACATTAGGTTCATTTGTGTCTTTAAAGTGGCCCTTAGTGAATGAATGCGCCCTGTCTAGGGTTGTTCTCGCACTTGTGTCCAGGTTGTCAGGTGGGCACAGGCTGGCCCGCCACCCTGTGTGGTTTAAGCAGAAGATTATGGACGGATGGATAATGACATTGACATTTTGGTCATCATTTGTCCTGGGGTTGATTATTTAAAGAGATTGGGATGCTCCATCAGCTTATTCCAGTTTAAAACATAACACACCCGTGCAGCCAAATGTGAAACATCAAAGAAATAATGGCGGCGTGTGACATTGACATGTTTATAATGAACTATAGGGAAACATCCAGACCCGGGACAGCTGTAACAGTGTGAGTGTGTGTGTGTGTGTGTGTGTGTGTGTGACTTTGTACACAATGTTAAAGGTATAATTAGCTTCATATCGGTGTCCTTTGTAATGACTGATAGATTTCGGTTTATTTCGAGTTCTGAGAAACCCCGCTGGCTTCTTCCTGTCACTCACAGGTGTAAATATCGTGCATATGGCAACCCGAGGCAGCCGTGGTGCTCCGTGGTGAAGCTCGTCTTTCGCTGCAGTTGTCCGGCGGAACTTTAGATGATTAAACCCGGCAGATCTCAGGATGGGGTCAGTGGAAGTGTACGGAAGAGTCGCACACACTTATAAATACCATGACTTTATCAGATAAATGTCTTTATTTCATCAAATAATAACTTCCTTTTTATTTCTATTCATCTTCTGTAAATTATTTTTTAGTTTAACCAGTCTTGACCAGTCTTGACCAGTCTTGACCAGTCTTGACCAGTCTTGACCTTCCAGTCTTGACCAGTCTTGACCAGTCTTGACCAGTCTTGACCTTCCAGTCTTGACCAGTCTTGACCAGTCTTGACCTTCCAGTCTTGACCAGTCTTGACCAGTCTTGACCTTCCAGTCTTAACCAGTCTTGACCAGTTTGGGAACATCTTTATTCTCAGGAAGTAGTTCCGTTCACACGTTTCCAAAGATGTGACATCATTAAAACTCCAGTACTGTACATTACTGTAAGATAAAGTAGTTCCTGTCTTTCTTTACACTTCTGGCTGTGTCGTATTCATACGCCGTCAGATCAACACAACTACAAATTACTCCTCATGAGAAAAAGTAGTTCTGGTTGATTTACACTTTATCGAACTATGTGTCGTATTCATACGCCGTCAGATCAACACAGCTACAAAGTAAAACTTCAGAGAAAGTAGTTCTGCTTGAGTAGCACTTTAATGAACTTGGTTTCGTATCCATACGCCATCGACCTCTGCTACACTAGTACGCTGGTTACTTTACACTCTTCAGACTGTTTTACAATATCCCTACGCCAATAAATCTGCACAATACGTTTTTGGGAAGAAAAAGTAGATCTGGATTTCCTTCAACTTTCTAAGTTTTGTGTCATATCCAGAAGCACTTTCCTGAAGTGTTACCATCAGTGCACTGTATCCATACGCCACTGCTGCCATGCAGCTCGCACAAGTTCTTCCATTTGAAACAAGTAGTTCCAGGCAGTTTGTGCTCTTTGTCTAAATACCACTACACCCTCAGATTTAATCATTCTATTTATTTTATTTTATACCAAATGTTTGATGGGATACCGACGCCATCATGACCATGCCACAACCACAATATCCTTCCACACAGAAAGTAGTTCTATTCTTGTACACAGGGGAATTGTTCTTCCACGTGAAACCCGTCAGTGCAGTGAATCACACACATATACACAAACGTGAAGTGAGCACATGCCTGCATTGTCCCAAATTGGCGGTATCGGGAATCAAACCAAGGACCATTCAAGTCAAAAGGCTGGTTCCTTAAACACAAACCTACGACTGTCTGCTGTTGCAAGAACCATTTTGTTTTAAATTCATTTATTCATAATCTTCCACATAATCCACACGGGGTCATGTGCCAGCTGGTGCAACTCTGGGCACAAGGGCAGGAACAGCCCTAAACAGGGCACCACTCTATTGTAGGGTACACACATTCACACACACAGTACCACATTAAAGACACAGATGCGCATGTCTTTGGAATGTGGGAGGAAACCGGAGCACCCGGAGAAAAGCCGTGCGAACATTCAGACTCCACACTGAAGTTCAAACCTGGGTCCTTCTTGCTGTGAGGCGACAGCACTAACCACTGTGTCAACATGCCACCCCTCTTTTTTAACTCTGCCCTAAAACTCATATTAAAAACGAGTACGCATTTTCATCCAAGTTTTTATTCTTCTGTATTCATTAGAGACACGATCCAGACATGGGACATAATCATGGGGGGGTGGGGGTGGTGCTGGGTCAAAATAAAAATCCATGTTCCTTCTTTAATCTCTAAACGGTTGAATTGGTCTGGATTGCGGTTATTTGTCCGGTGTATGGTTCGAGCGAGCGGTGAGAGATATGAGATTTCAGCTATGCAAACTCTCATTCAAAACTAAACCCAGATCAATTTGTATATGCATGTGTAATAATAAAGTGTGTGTGTGTGTGTGTGTGTGTGTGAAGTGAGACTCAAATTCCCGAACAACACGAGGACATAGAAGAGATCAGATTATTTCTTATTTCCAGGCTGAAATTGATTAATTCCTCCTTTATCTTCAACTTAACACACACAGGGTCACGGGCCAGCCAGTGCCCACCCGGCAACTCTGGACACAAGGGCGGGAACAACCCTAGACACGGTGGTTCTTCATTGTAGAACACACACACACACACATTCACACACTAAGGGTGTGAATTATTTAATAAGATATAAAATGAAATTAAAGACAATTAAGGTCCAGTAAATATGGAGCACCAAAAGGGTCAGAATACATCGAGTGTGTGCGATTGAACTGGAAAAGACACAGATGAAAGGATTTGCGTGTCTCAGTTCCAAAAATGAGGACCATACGGAGAACTGTGAGAACATCAGGAAGGGATATCAGAAATTAAAGATCTTCTCAGATTGAAGGTTGAAAACACAGAGATAATAATAGACACACACACACACAAACACACACACACACAAACGCACACACACACACACACTGATCCCACGTGGTTGATAATGCATGAAAACTTTTACGAAAACATCCAAGATGGTTCTTTTTAATATCCCGAAGTATGAGGCGGGTCACACGAGATTCACACACTCCAAACTTACCCCCCACACACACACACACACACACACACAGCCACATACTGATCAAAGGTTAAATAATTCGGATCCTTGTCCCTCACGCATCACTTTCCTCACTCAAACCTTCAGTGATGTTGTGTTATAAATCTCCCTGCGCTTCTGTCCTGATTTTATTATGGGATGTCATCCTCGTACAGTGTTTATGTATTTTCTAATATTTTATAGGTTTTCTAATCTATAAATATTCATACGTGAGACTCACTAAATATTAATAATTAATTTAATTTATTATCCGAGTTTTTATGTTTAATATCTTTATAATACATTATAAATTTACATTATTTTAGTATTTCTTTTTTTTGCAGACATGTATTTTTTGTATTATTTTAAAGTGAAATAGTCAAATATAAATGCGTGTGTGTGTAACACACTCTGTTGTACAATAAATCTGACTGTAGTTATGTGGAGGTTCTTGTATTCCGAGTCGTTCAGTCTCTGGGTGTTTATTGAGACGTGTATTAGTCTCCAGACGACCAAACTCGGGCGCTTCAGTATGGGTCAGATCTCAGAACCCATTAGTGAGGAAACACATTTCACACGCTGATGAATTGGCTATTAGACCTGATTTATAGTGAGTCCCCCGGGCAACGTGAGGACTTAACTTCACAGTACCGCTCACCAGATCACTTGAAAAAGAAGTAAATATCTAGGTTGAACATAACACATTACATTTTCAGTTGATTTAATTTAAAAATGTATGTTGAAATGACGTCAGATGTCGATCTGTTGACTTTGAGTTAGCTTACAGTTTTAAATATAATGATTTAAATTACTTTTTATTTACATACGCTGTCAGATACCAGGAAGATAATTTTATAACATACTACATTTTTAATTGATTTACCTCAGAATTCTTATTTAAACTTCATATTTAACATTGAGTTAGCGTTCAGTTTTTAGTATAAACACAAACTTTACTTTTTAATCACTGTTGTTCAAAGATCAGTTATAAATTTCAAACGTTTAGCTTCAAAGCAGTTAGTATCCAGGCTGAACTCAAACTTTGACTTGATTTACCTCAGAGTTGTGAGTTAAAATAATGTCAGATGTAGATATTGTTCAGTAACTTCATATTTAATGTGGAATTATCTTACAGGTTTTAGTATTACTATTTAATTTGCATTTTAAATACTGTTTTGAGGAATTCTGTAAACAAAAACATCCAGTTAAAGAAACGAACCATTTTTTACTTTGATTTAAGTTAAAATTGTATGTTAATAGAAATTTAGATAGAGATACTGCTCTGTATTGTTCTTTATATTTAAAGTTAAGTAACGTTAAAGAATGAACAATGTGTTGTTTATAAATGCTAAAATCGTGTGTTTTTTTTCATTCCGGTTGTTTTTGTGCCCGCATTTTACTTTCAAGTTTGATCAGTTTTCCAGGTATTGTGTATTGAGTCTTGTTGCTGTGATTTCTAAAACACACACATACACACAAACACATACACACATATTGCCCTGAGAGATCTGTGTCTGTGTGTGTTCCGTCTTTGTGCGGTCTTAAGATAATTATATTTTCACTCAGGTATGAAGGTGTATTCATTATAAGGAAGCTAATGATGGGTTGGTGAACTTAACAAACACATACACACATACACACACTGTCTAGACTGGAGCAACAGCTGAGATATTACTCACAGGGGTTAAAATGGGGCCGAAACCAGCAAACAAACAAGTAATAACAATAATATTATTAATTACAATAATAATATGTGGATATTGTGTAAATTGTGACTTTGATCTGTACCAGTTTTTATATTTATTATGATCCTGTAATTAACACTTGAATACACTAACACCATGTTATAAGGTTAAAGGTGTTTTAATCACTGCTGTCGGTTTTTGTGACGTGATTGTGAAATTCCTGAACTCCAGCTACAGACTGATTACTGAGAACATGGAGAAGAATTTAATTACCACCATAATCTCCTTATTTTATGCGCGCACACACATGCAGGGGCTCGTTTGCACAGCAATCAGGAGACATTGTGTGTGTGTGTGTGTGTGTGCGCGCGCGCTTTGACTATATATCTTTTTCTTAAAAAAACATACACGCGTTTATTTATTCATGAAACTTTTTTGTTATATAATTGTATATGAGACTTCCGGGAGTTAAATAATCCGGTATTTCGATATTATCGCGATATTTAGAATGAACTTTAATCTGGAAACTTGAAAGCGATAAAAAGTGAATAATTATGTTTGATCGTGTTCGTGAAAAAGAACCAATTCTCGATTATTCTATATGATTTAAAACTGCGAGACTGTGTTCTAGTTTTTTGTGTTTTTTTGTGTTTTAACGCGTATATTGAACCGGACACTAATCAGATCTAATCTGGTCTGTGTGTCTAACACACTTCAGGGTGTGTATTCGGTCATAAGATGTGTATTCATCCATACACACACACACACACACACACACAGTAGAGCTGAAATTTTAACAAATCGTCCCACGCGCACACACACACAAACAAAGAAAGACCCAACTAAACATCATATTTACTTCCATTAAATAAAACACAATAGTTTATTATTTTTGGTTTGTTGCAAAAAAAAAATCCGTACCAAATTGTCGTAGCCTACTATACACAGCGCAAAAACCAATTCATTTCACTTTTAATCCCCACAGAAACATCTTTATTTTTAATTCTAAATCTATATTCACAACAGACATGTAATAATAAATTTACTGTATATTTCCGCTCCGACTGGAGTTATATACATTCCCATTTAAACTGCAAGCAAGACATTGTTATATCACATGCGCTCAGAGTGATTGTTTTTCAACAAAGACCCGGGAATCTTTATTACAAACCTGGAGATGATCATTCACACACTATTATTTACACTATTTCATTAATTCCAGTCTCTTAAAGTCCAGATGGTGATAAAGAACCGAGCTCGTGTTGGTTTCTAATGTTTTGTCCAACTGCTGCGCACCGGTCAGTAGGAAAACTCTTCCGCTCTCGTGCTTAAATTCCATCTCTCTCTTCTCTTCTCTTTCTCTTTTTGTTGTAAACTCACTCCGTGTGGACGGTGAGAAGGAGAGGAAGATGATGATGATGATGAGGAAGAGTCTCGGTGATTTAATTCGTTCTTCTGTGCCAGGTTTTATTTTGAAAAGAAAATAAAAATCAGAAAGAGGATCCGTCTGTTCTCGAGATGTCCGCTCCTCAAGTGTCCGTGCGTCTGTTATCTATTTCCGTGTTTATTTCTTTCTTTCTTGCTTTGTTCCGGTAAAATAAATTTTAAACAAGTCCTGGGTTTCCTGCGATTTTGTTCTTAGTTCGTTTTTTTCCACGTGTGTGTGTTTTTCCTCCTCTTGCGGCTTTACACTGGTCTGTCCACGGCGTACTGACACGCGCTGAGGTTCGCGGCCGCGTTCTGGACTCCTGCGTATCCGAAGCTCGAGTGCTGCTTGGCTTTCAGTCTGAGACTCGCGAGGCTGGAGTTACACGTGTCCCGGTAGACGTAGGGCGGAGTCGGTGGGGCGTACGGACACCCGGCGGCGGGCGAGTTGAGGGACGCGTTGCCGAGGTTATTGAGGTTGTTGAGACCGTTAAGACCGGACGCAGGTACGGCCATTCCGGAGCTCATACTCATGCTCATGGAGGAGATGGAGCTCGGCGCGGGCGGAGGTGGAGGAGGAGGCGGCGGCGCGGCGGAGAACATGGCCTGGGAAGACAGCGGGCTGATGGAGTTCATTGAGTTAAAGAACGGGAAACTTTTGGCCGAGAGCGAGGCCGGAGCGAGACCTTTAGCCGCCGCCGCCCAGTTGTTGTAGGTGTAACTCGGGTAGACGTCGTCGTAAGGCTGCACCAAGCCGTTAAACTGCGCCCCGAAGCCGTTCTTACAGAGTTCCGCCTGCTGGTTCCGTTCACGCTTACGCCATTTAGCGCGACGGTTCTTAAACCACACCTGAAACATTAATAACAATACATTAATAACAATACATTAATAATAAAACCTTAATAACAATACATTAATAATAAAACATTAATAACAATACATTAATAATAAAACCTTAATAACAATACATTAATAACAATACATTAATAACAATACATTATTAATAAAACCTTAATAATAAAACATTATCAATAATAATAATGTAATAATAATACAAATAATACAAATAATACATTAATAATAAAACATGAATTATAATAATAGTAATAATAATAAAACTAATAATATAATAACAACAATACATTAATAATAATAATAATAATTAAAATAATACATTAATAATAGTAATATTAATAAGGATTTAATGTGAAATGTTATTAATATTATTTATAAATTTTTGGTCGGATTTATTTATTTTAATTTGTACACGTGCAGAACGCAGGAGTGCGTCAGTGTTTCCGGTAGTAATTAACTGTTTATAAACAAAGGTGAATTATTAATAAAGATTGTAATTAACCAAACTCTTCTCTTTTTATATCTCTCTCCTCTCTGTCCATTTCTCTCTATCTCTCCTCTCTGTCCATTTCTCTCTATCTCTCCTCTCTGTCCATCTCTCTCTCCATCTCTACTCTCTCTCTATCTCTCTCTATCTCTTCTCTCTGTCCATCTCTCTCTATCTCTACTCTCTCTCCCTCTATCTCACTCTATCTCTCCTCTTCACCCATATCCCAATACACATCCATCTCTCGGTGTGTTCTTTAACCGACCCCCCCCCCCTCTATTTTCTCCATATCCCAATACACATCCAGTTCAAAATGTGTATTCCTCCTCCTCTTCCTCCCTAAAACGCGATGTGTATTCCACCTCCAAACCCCTGTGTGTGTGTGTGTGTGTGTGATGCCTCCATACACACCTCTGACCTTAAGCACACAACACGGTCGGGCATCACAAAAAGAACACAAAGCTTTACACCTCTTGTGTGTTACTCCATTAGTGCCTCTTATAGTGTGTGCGCGTGTGTGCGTGTGTTGACTGTAAAGCTTTCCCACCCCCCAATTAGCTCAACAGCAAACAAATTTAGAATCCATTGACCTTAATTAAGGTTAAATAGATCACACGTGACCTTCAGTTTCAAGTAGGAATAAGAAAATCACACGTGACACACGTGTCTTTTGGCTTCTTTCAAATTCTGATGAATAAAACTGAAATATTGTTTATGAATTTTATTTAAAGTTTGAGTTGTTTCTGAATATTTAACTGAAATTATTATATAAAGACAGAGTGAGGGGGAAAAGACTGACACGATGTGGCGACCCCTGATAAAAGGGCTGTTGTTCTATCTCTATTTAACACAAACATACAATATTTAAGTTAAACTCGTCTGATTAGGCGGAGACCCTCAGGGATTCAGTCTGGGCCAATTTCCTTTGTCCAAATACTAGTATGTAAAAATAAAAACTAATTAATAAATTATATAAATAATAAAAACTCTTAGATGTAGTGGACACTGAAACGTGATTTTTTTTAAATAGTGGAAATAAACAATATGCGGTCACGTGCATTTATATACACTATATGTGTGTATGACGTTATTATGTTTAAATATTTAATTTAATATTGAATTATTAATATATTATTTATTAACGATCGTACCCGAACCCGAGCTTCCGTGAGATTGGTCCAGACTGCGATCTCTTCCCGCGTGCTCATATCCGGGTACCGGTTCCGTTGGAATGTAGCCTCGAGCTCCTGCAGCTGCTGACTGGTGAAGTGAGTGCGCTGCCTCCGCTGTCTCTTCTTCTTCGGATCATCGGAAGAGTCTTCACTTTTACTCTGAACTTTGTCTTTATCTACAAACAAACAAACAAATATAAATAAATAAACAAATATAAACAAATAAATAAATAAATATAAATAAATAAATAAATATTATTCATTAATCCATCTGATGTGAATTTGTTCGAAAAATATATTGATAATAAACAAACGATAATGGATGTATGACGTCACCGTGTATTATAATAATAATAATAATATGAAAGATATTAGATGATAAATTTATATTTCTTTTGTTTTTAAATTATTTTCCGACATTCCACGACGATATGCAAAATTTTACCTAACATCACCCCGCTCCCCCTCCCCCACTCCATTAATTTTAATAATAACAATAGTAATAATATTATTATTATTAATAATAATAATAATAATAATAGTAATACATTTTATTTCAGAAACTTCAAAGTATATACAAACTTTTATATAAATATAATAAATAATATCACAAACATGATCAAATAAACAACATCAACAGAACAATAAGTTTATTATTAATATTATCTCAGTATTGTTGCTACAGATTATAAACGTGTTTGTTCTCTGGTGACGTAATCATTTATGAAAAATTCTATAAGATGCTGGGAAAGGAAACACTAACGCGCGCCGCATCAAGCGTGAAAACGGGTGGGTTTCAAACAATAAATTACTTTCCAGTTCCAAATGCGCTTTATTCCGCACACCCCCCCACACACACACACAATTCAATAGTCACCAGAATTACACACAGGATTAGAGATGTACACACTGATAACAAATATTCAGATAAAATAAAATAATTATTACAATTTCTAGTCGGAATTA
This sequence comes from Xyliphius kryptos, assembly GCA_025769995.1. NCBI lineage: Eukaryota > Metazoa > Chordata > Actinopteri > Siluriformes > Aspredinidae > Xyliphius > Xyliphius kryptos. Next base: position 12,192,408 of record JAOUQT010000001.1, on the reverse strand, counting down.
AATCGAGACACGCGCGCACGCACACACACACACACACACACACACAACCGCGCACGAGTTTCCTTATTCTTATTAAACAAAACAGACAACAAACAAAATCAAATTTATTGTAAAAAACAACAACAAAAAAACGTCTCGCGCGAACTAGAGACACGTCTTAATAACCGGAAACTGTTAGAATTACTATTGTTAATATTTTTCTTATTGTTATTGTTATTATTATTAATTATTTATTATTATTATTATTATTATTATTATATTTATTGTTATTGTTATTATTATCATTATTGTTGTTATTAATAATAAGCCGAGTGCGAAATAAAGTTTTCTGTCTCTGTGTGTCTCTCTACATCTGTCTCTCTCTCAGTCTCTGAGTGTCTGTCCAGAATCTGTCTCTCTCTGTCTCTGTGTGTCTGTCCAGAATCTGTCTCTCTCTCAGTCTCTGTGTGTCTGTCCAGAATCTGTCTCTCTCAGTCTCTGTGTGTCTCTCCAACATCTGTCTCTCTTTCAGTCTCTGTGTGTCTCTCCAACATCTGTCTGTCTCTCTTAGTCTCTGTGTGTCTCTCCAACATCTGTCTGTCTCTCTTAGTCTCTGTGTCTCTCCAACATCTGTCTGTCTCTCTTAGTCTCTGTGTGTCTGTCCAACATCTGTCTGTCTCTCTTAGTCTCTGTGTGTCTTTCAGAATAATTCGTGTCAAAGCTTGAGAAATAAATAAATAAATAAATAAATAAACTTGAAGAGACGTAGAAAAAGAAACTACAAATAATAATACTAATACTAATTCATTCATTAAGGGCAGGAACAACCCTAGACAGGGCGCCAGTCTATCGTATGGCACATGTACACACTGACACACACACTTTACAGACGCCAATTAACCTAACGCGCGTGTCTTTGGAATGCAGGAGGAAACCGGAGAACCCACAAAAACCTGCGCAATCACGGGGAGAACATGCAAACTCCCCACGGAGATTCTCCGAGTCATTCCACTCGGGGATCGAGCCCGGATCCTTCTTGCTGTGAGGCAACAACACTACAATGCGCCACGGTGTCGCATAATAATAATAATAATAATAATAACAATAATAATAATTATAATTAATAATAATAATAATAATAATTATAATTAATAATAATAAAAATAATAATAATATACAGACAATCCCCGCTCTCGCGCTCTCCTCCTGGTTCCTGCTCGTACCTGCAGCAGTCTCGGGAGTGTGTGTGTCCGTGTTTGCCTCTCCTCCGTGTTTGGAGGCCATGTGGAGAGCCGAAAGGAGTTTGGAACCTCCTGATATGTGATGATGATGATGATGAAGATGATGATGATCTAAACTCAGTGGATCCTTCATTGAGTTCATCGAGAGTTTAAAAAAAATCGAGGGTCGATTTCAGGAGAAAAAACAACAAACTCCGGAATGAGAGACGAATTAGACACACCGGGAAGTGTGTGTGTGTGTGTGTGTGTGTCCTTTGAGCAGTTGTTCCTCACTCTGATCAGATCTTCATCTTAACGGAAAAAAATCTCCTCCAGCTCCAGGATCCAGGAGATCAACCCTGTGTGTGTATGTGTGTGTGTATGTGTGTGTCGCAGCAGTTGGCTAAATGAGTGCAGACTGACAGAGACAGGTAGGAGATATTATATCCGCGCGCGCGCACACACACACAAACACACACTTCCTCTCTGACTCAGACACGCACACACACGCATGTCTCTCTCTCTCTCTCTCTCTCTCTCTTTCTCTCTCTGACGTCAAACAGGCTCCTCCCTGTTTTTTTGACAGCTCATCAAAGTCCACGTCGTGGCTTTAGTGGCCAATGAGAGGTGTGTGTGTGTGTGTGTGTGTGTGTTCGCACAAAACACATGAAGACACTGACTAAAAAAAAAAAAAAAGAAAGAAAAGAGTAAATATAAAGAAAGCGATCACACGCATTTCCACGCGTGATTTCTACACGTACATTTTTGGGAAATATTTCACACGCAGCGCGTTTTAATTTTGCGTGATTTTATTGTCACGTGACCGTCAGGACAATTCTTATTTTTTTTATACGTTAAACTCTTTGATTGCATTGAGCCTTACAGCAAGAAGGTCCCGAGTTCGATCCTCAGACGTGGAGTTTGAATGTTCTCCATGTGGGTTTCCTCTGGTTAATCAGAATTTGGTAAATTAATGATGATAATCCACGTGAGATTTATTTACGACACGTGATTTTATTTAAACAATATGACTACAATATCACAGTTCACACGCAGACTGAACGATCACTATATTAGGAACCCCTCAACCCCTGAACATCGTCCAGCGGTCAAGTCGACTCATGATTGCTGCAACATCTCCACAGGTTCGCCTTTCTTTTTGACGTTCGATTATCGGATCGATCACACGTGTCCTGTCCTTGTGTTACCCTCAGCTGCCGAAGCTAACGTGGTACAGGAACAGAACCCCCACAGCTGGTAAATGTTGCCTTCTGCTACACAGATGAAAAAATTATGAAGGTGATTGTGAAGTAAACACCAACTGGTTCCAGGTGTTCTTAATCTAGTGATCGTTCGGTGTATGCTCTCCTGCTTTTAGTGATTTTTGATACTTTATTGATTCCCGTAGGAAAATTCCTCCTCTGCATTTAACCCATCCTGGTGTAACACCCAGAACAGTGTGCTGCCCCCACTGAGGGGTTTGAGGGGGAGAATTTTGGGGGAGTCTTGCTCAACAACACTTCTGCCATGACTTGCTTAGAGAGGGGATTGAACCGGTCATCTCTTGGTCCTCAGCTCTCTACCCTTCTCCATTTAGCCACGGCCGACCCAAAGTTATACAGCGTGCCCAAAGTTCCAATCCTTTAGGAATTGGAAAAGAATTGACAAGAGATAGGGATATACAGAGACGAAGAAGAAATTTCCATCACATTAATAAGATCTGAATCTGTCTCCAGTGGCATATAACAAAGTGCATTCTGGGTATTTTGGACACTTTATGGAACACCATGTCCTGTGACCTGCCGAGTGTGTATTAAATGTTGTTCAATACCCCTTCAGGATTGGTGTGTTACAGGAAGTACAGGGTACGAGTGGCTTCCCGAAAGTGTAAAAGTGTTAACTCGAGCTATTACACACTCACACTCACACACACACACTCTCTCACACACACACACATGCACCTTTACTTGAGCCACATGTTTAAGAGACATATTAATGACAGGGAGTCACAGTTTGGCGCTGTAGCTGCTAATTCTTTGCTCTGAGTGTTGAGTTATATTATCTCGAACCCGTGGCCTTGGGGCTGTCTGGGTTTCTGCACTCGGTCTTAAGAACAAATTCCCAGAGTTCCCATTTAAAAACTTTCCCACTCCGAATTAAAAGGTAACGTATGGAACAGTTTATTCGTTTCTTCTCCTGATATTCTGGACCTTCCTCCTGCTACAGTTTTTGACATATAGAGACAGGACGGTCAGTAGAACGTCCAGCATGTTGGACAGAAAGGTGCTTGTTGGACAGAAAGGGGCATTTTGGACAGAAAGGTGCATGTTGGACAGAAAGGTGCTTGTTGGACAGAAAGGGGCATTTTGGACAGAAAGGTGCATGTTGGACAGAAATGTGTGTTTGTTTGTGTGTGTATTTGTTTATTTGTGTGTCTGTTTGTTTGTGTGTTTGTTTGTTTTTGTGTGTGTTTGTTGGTGTGTTTGTTTGTTTTTGTGTGTGTTTGTTTGTTTGTTTGTGTGTTGTGTGTGTTTGTTTGTGTGTGTGTGTTTATATGTGTGTTGTGTGTGTTTGTTTGTGTGTGTTTGTTTGTGTGTGTTTGTTTGTGTGTGTTGTGTGTGTTTGTGTTTGTTTGTGTGTGTTTGTGTGTGTTTGTGTGTGTTATGTGTGTTTTTTTGTGTGTTGTGTGTGTTTGTTTGTGTGTGTTTGTGTGTGTTGTGTGTGTTTGTGTGTGTTTGTGTTTGTTTGTGTGTGTTTGTGTGTGTTATGTGTGTTTGTTTGTGTTGTGTGTGTTTGTGTGTGTTGTGTGTGTTGTGTGTGTCTTGTGTGTTTATATGTGTGTTTGTGTGTGTTTGTGTGTTATGTGTGTGTGTGTGTGTGTTTTATCACAATCGTGTTTGGAAACTGTTCTGATGGTTATTAGACGATTATTAAACGACTGGTCACTGAACTCAAGTTCAATCTTATAGAAGTGAGAACTTTATTAAAATTACTGAAATTTAAAGTAAAATTAAAATCTTTATTAAAATTAAAAGCAGTAAACTTTGATCAAAGACATTAATTTCACACCCGTGTTCATTCATCAAAAGTTTCTACATTCTTTCGTTTCTTTCATCTTTTCACCTTTTACACCTGTGTTCGTTCATCAATGTAGAATTTTCTACTTTCTTCATCATTGTGTGTGTTTGTGTGTTGTGTGTGTGTGTTTGTTTGTGTGTGTGTTTATGTGTGTGTTTATGTGTGATTTTACACCTGTGTTTATTCATCAATGTAGAATTTTCTACTTTCTTCATCATTGTGTGTGTTTGTGTGTGTTTGTGTGTTGTGTGTGTGTGTTTGTTTGTGTGTGTGTTTATGTGTGTGTTTATGTGTGATTTTACAC
>JAOUQT010000001.1:12174462-12186547 GCA_025769995.1 Xyliphius kryptos | reverse complement strand
CAAAGTCCTAAAATTTAGAAATGTAATAAGAAATATTAGAAATGTGTATGTATGAATGTGTTGTGTATGAAATGTATGGGTTGATAGTGGGATGTATAACATTTTCTGTTGGTTGTTTTGTTTGTTTTCAGAAAGAATTTTTTTTAGTTTTAACCATTTAACCTTTACCCATCTTCCAAAAACCATTTATCTTACAGTAGTTGTGAGAAACTCTTTTTGGCTTTCATTCCATTTACATGTCTTGATCTCACGGTTCGATTGATGTTCAGCTCTGGTTCTGGTGCTCTCCTGGTGTCTTGTGATTTGCAGACCATCACACTTCATTATTCTTCATTTCTTTGGTATTTCTGTGCCAGCTCAACCCCATATGCATGTGTGCCTCATGTTTTCTGTGCTCTCCGTGTAGTCCCCACACTTTCTGAGACAAGACTTTTTTTGTGTGATAATAAATGAAACCCAAACAACAGGGCAAATCCATTTTCGCTATCTCTCTCACTCTCTCTCTCTCTCTCTCTCTCTCTCTCTCTCTCTCTCTTGCTGTAATATTGGCTCACTCTCTACTGACTGTATCTTCTTAAATAGTGTATGGGTTAAGGAAGAACATTCAATCGCCAGACATTTGCTCTTCTGGAACCCATTAAGACACTATATTAAACTTGTTCCCTCACGGGGTGATTTGTACTAGAAGTCCTAACCCCTGAATTACATCGAGGCTTTAGGAGACATCGAGTACTTGACAACAGAGTGATGACTTTAGTTAGGACACTACATGCTAATGTTATTGTCTTTGGCACTGCTGCTCGAATGCTTGCCCACTCTGGGGTATCTTTGTCCGCTGGCCAGTAATTCGCTCCATCCATTACACCATCTCATCCAATGGAAGGTCTAAAATGTCTGAAATCTGACCTCACACAGAATTGGCAGGAGATCTGAGGGTGTGATTTTAGTTAAGTTGTCAGAGAAGTTACACGCCCCAGCAACCTAGATCTGACCGTTTATAACCTAGATCTGACCGTTTATGTTCAAAATCTGATAAACCTGAGTGTACTATGCTGAGACAAATTCTTCAGCTTTTAGAACGGCTGTTGATTTTGGGAAGGGGACGTAAGGACTTTTGCCGTGATGAAAAACCCTGTTGATTATGGAAAAAAATTAAAAATCATCCTATTTTTTTTTTAGCTGCTTCTTGGGGAGTGCTGCTTCTTGGGGGTCGGAGCAACCCAAAGCCTCTTTCTCAAGCTTTGTGACGGCTTGTGTATTGTGACTAAAGCACAGTTTGTGAACGCAAACATTTGCCTGTCTTAGCTTCAGGACTGACTGTTGACACCTCCAGCTGTCTTCAGCATGAAGGAGAGATCTGACACTGCCGACTGAGACCCGGCTGGGCGGAGGGCCAGGCCAAGCCACAGCCGCGGGTTTCCACTTTCCTCTGTATATTTTTCTAATTCACCCTTCTGCTCTTCCTTTTTTCTTTCCGTCTTGCTCTCTCCACACTTTCCCCACCATCCATCTTCTCCTGTTCCTCTCCCGCATGCTTTCCTCTTCACTGTCTGCTGTCTTTTGCTGCCAGGCAACGTTATGTAGAACAGAAAGGGAGGTGAGATAAAGCGAGAGTGCGAGAGAGACAGCGAGAGGGAGATATTGGCAGGACTCATCTTCTCCTCCCACTCCTTCTGTCTCTCCCTTAACCTGCAGTAGCTGCCGAGACCGTCTCTTCTCCTCCTCCAGCTTGAGGAACGTTCCTCGGCCGTTCTTGGCCAGCCAGACGGCCTCGTGGAACTTAGAAAAACTGTTGATCATGCAGAAAGGGGAAAGGAGTGATGTTGTGGCTGAACTTTTTTGGCTGAGGTTTTCTCTCCCATATTTTCATTTGTTGCTTCATTGCATCTTTATTTTCCATATCCTCATAGTCTTTCTGCTCAGCTTTGCAGTCCCTCTGGGATTTTGGTCTAGTTACGTGTTAAGTTGAAAACTTTGGAGCAAGAGAACTATCCAGATTCGGAAAATAAGTGTTTTTACTTTACCTGAAACCGAATCACCACGAAGAAGTAATTATGAGCCACAGGCATAAGATCAGGAATGTCACATACAATTACTCATCTGTTTGTTATGACAGGGATAGGCTAAAACAGATGCTTGCTTGACAACACTTTGATACAGTATTAGGAAAATGTAAATTTATACATGTATCTTTATTGTCGTTAAAATTATCCAGAAGTAAACGGAACAACAGATCTTTTTAAGAATCACAATATAATGATAAAAACACTTAGTAAACCCAGGAATTAAACTCCCAACATTCTAAATAATATCTTCTCAGCCTAACCACCCATCTTTCACTGCTTATTAATATATTTAGTCATAATCACTGCCAGTTATATATCTGATGTTATTAGGGTGTAATTACACGTTAACAACACCGACATTGCTTTAAACTACACGTTGTCCTGGTGAACGCATCATCAACTTTTGTATACACTGTACACATAAATATTCTATTAATTATTAATGTAATGAATGCAATTTTTGTTCTTTTTATTACAAATAAATACAATTATTAATTGACTAAGGGTTAGCCATGAAACTGACGAGAAACTACAGGTCCAACCTGTGGAGTACATTTACTTATCAAGACAACAATAATAAGTGTAACACTTTATAAATATAAATCCTGTATAAATGTAAAGGTGATTTAGCATGTCTGTATTTAATTAAATCCCAACACAAACCAGTAATTATTCTTTTAAAAAGAAGTGGAATCTGTTGATTCTTGTTGATTCCAGTTTGTTCATGGATTATTATTCAGTCTAACTTTTTGTTGTTTTTTTATCATTAGACCTCAGCCAGTTTGGTAATGGCTCTAAATGATGTAAGGAATGTGTTAAAATAGGGAACAATAATACAGTAGAAACGTCTTATTGTTGTTATTTTGTTCTGGTTGCCCAAGTGATAAAAAAAGTTTTCCCCTACTTTTCAGTACTAATTATAAGACCGTTATCCATTGCAACCCAAATTGTAAGTGTAGAAGAAATCACAGCGCGAGAAACCAGTGTGAGTGAGGAGACATTTTCCATTTGTCACACTGAGCCAACATTTGGGTTTGTTGATGTTTATTGGGTTGTAAAAAGTTGGTTTGGGATATCGAACGCCATGTTTGTTTTGTCTGTGCTTACCAAATCGATCTGAATCAGCTGAGTCGGCTCTTTGAACAGGAGATTACGCAGTGTGTTCACTTTAATGAAATGGTGCTGTAAGGTTTGTGTATGTTAACTGCAGTCTTTCATCAGTTGTCAGTGTCTGGCTGGGAGTGCAGCAGTGTTCTCCACAGCCAATCGCTGCCAAAGTAAATCTGTGGGACATGGCCACATAACAGATAAAAGAGCAGAAAATTGCCACAGAAAATTTTGCCTCATGAAAGATACCAGATTTTTTTTCAGGTCCAACTCCCAGCAGTCTGTTAGTGGAAGAAGATCATGCCAGCTACAGCTCAATCAAAGGCCATCATGCGCAATTCATTTCGATGGGGTCTATAAAAGTGCAATGGAGGCATTCTGCCTGCTAGGATCGGGATAAGTTTATGTGTTTGTGTAAATGAGAGAGAGAGAGAGCATTTTTAAACTTGAGATGTCTGTAATGTTAGACTGCTGGCTGTGTGCCGTCGTGTGAAATTAGATGGTGTCTCCTGCCAGGAAACATTGGTGTTTTCTCTTTGAGAGGGCATTACACATTTTAGATAGTAAGAGCAATCCCAGATGAAGGGAAAACATTCCAAACTCATTATATGACCTTTATGTCCTGCCCAAAAATCAAACCCAGGACCCTCTTAATCTGAGTTGAGATCACTAACCCCTTCGCCATCTTGCCATGCTGTCAATAGCGGTATAACGTGTTAATGGGATTTATATTGCCTACTGATCTTACTATTTGTCCTCCACATTTAACCCATCTGTGCAGTGACACACACTGAAGCTGCGGGCAGCCCTGTAGACATTACCCAGAGAGCAATTGGGGTTAGGTGTCTTGCCCAAGGGCGCATCAGCCATAGTATAAGCAGTAGGCATTAAGTGGTAGGTAATACGTTCCTAGAAAACCTACTTAATTAAAAGATGGGGTTAGAGTTGGTTACCATCATTCAACCATGCGATCAAATTAATGCAAACATTGTGAAAATATGAAATCTTAACAAGTCAGAAAGTTTTTTGATTTTTGATAGATTTCTAAGTAACACTCCCTATGAATCCGGTATTCATAATTATAAGTGTAATCATCTCACTTTATGAAATTTTTTATAAGCCTTTGTTAATGTACATAGATCTTTATAACAATTTGACATAAGGTTTAATTACACAAAGTGACATAATGCATAATAATCAGAACATATTTCAACTTTTGATTCTTTGAATGTTTAGACATTCTAACTTAAAACAAGATGATTATACTTTACTTAAAGTCTGTAAAGGGCAATTATAAGCTTCTATAAGGTATTATGTACTACTACTGTGTGTATGTAGTCTCTTTCAAAGTGGTCATTAATGACAACACTTTACTTTAGGCCTGTAAAAAGAGCTAATAAGCTTGTATAAAGAGTTATGAGCCCTTATAAAATAATTTTCAGGAACAGTACTTGTTACACGCAAACGTTATAAGGCTTTATGTCACTGTTCTCTATAATAAGTTAATAAACTGGTCATTTATTATGCATTATGTCTCTTTGTGTTATAAAGCCTTGTGGCATGTTCTTATAACACTTAAATATGACTGTGGTTATGTACATCTACGGACATTAACAAAGGCTTATGAAAAGTATTATGAAGCATTTTGATTGCTTTATAAAAGCTTAATAAATGTGTTAAAAATGCATTAAGAATACCGGAAACAAGACAAATGTACACACTATATTGGCAGATAAGTATTTTTTTTCTTGATTTGTGTTTATTTTTTCTTATTCTTTGCACAGATTTGTTTGCAGTGTAAAAATAGATAAATCATTCTTGTGCTCCTTATTAATAACAGGATTTTAATGAACAGTGGAACTGTTACAGTGATGGTTAAGACATGGTTACTCAGAGTGGTGTATGGTTTGGAGACAGTGGCAATGACAGAGAGACAGAAATCAGAGCTGGAAGTGGCTGAACTTAAGATCTTGATTTTTTTTTAGGTGTAACCAGAATGGACAGGATTAGGAATAAGTACAGAGGGACAGCAGGGGTTGATAAATTGGGGATAAAGTTTGAGTGTGCTGACTGAGATGGTTTGGACATGTGCAGAGAAGGGACTGTAGGAGGATGTTGGAGATGGCGCTCCCAGGCAGGAGACAGAGAGGAAGGCAAAAGAGGAGATATATGGATGTGGTAAAGGAGGATATGCAGAGAGTTGCACTTAGAGTAGAAGATGCAGAGGACAGGGTGAGGTGGAAAAGACTGACTCGCTGTGGTGAGTTAGCTGAATTAAAAAGAAGAATTGGATGATGTTAGTTAAATGAAGGACATATTAAGCTGCATGGGTACTATATCACTTACTTACTCAAGTCTTCCTCACTAAACAGTGGGCACTAGAGCCGATCTAATTCCTACTATTTATATTCATACCACTACTATTGATTTATCATCCAGTTGGTCCTACTAAAAGAGGAAAGCGACGCTCTGGTCATGCTGTATTTAGGGGATGACACATACAGCGAGCTATATATAGCGTCATCATTATACAACGTGATCAGCCTGTCGCTGACTGCATGTTTGTTGGTGATCTCATCTGAATCTTTTTCTATAATCTGTTATCTATTTTTCTTTTTTGTTTTGTTGAAGAGATGTAAAAGTGAAGAACATTTGAAATGCACTGAATCATTGATACCAAGGACTGACATTTTGGCTCAACTACTTTTAAACTACTGGAAAACATAGAGGCCACAATTTAGACCACAGATGAATAAATGAGTCTCTGCATTCTCTCTCAGTTTCGTTCTTCACAGTGAACGTGCTCTTTGACTTCTTTTAGTCAACTGCTGCTTAGGGAAATATTCCTGGTTTTACTGCAGGAAAATAAAGCAGTGTGTTTTTAATTGGGCTTCAGTGGTACTTTTAGACTATCGCTACTGTGTGGATTGCCTTCAGATGGCATTTAACTGCTGACTGTGCTGATGTGGCTCGGCGTGCAGGCTGAATGTTGATAACAGATTTTGCGTGGTGTATCCCGGAGATACCCAAAGATTTAGCAGGCTCTCCTGTTTTTTTATTGCAGTTCTGCGAATCGTTTTTTCATGTTGTGTAGTTTACGTCATACATGCGTTTTCTCACTAAGTTAAATTCATTGTGTTTGTGACACACTGTATATAACGTGCTTCTGATGCTATGAAATAAGCAAGGCATCAGTAAGTACAAGCATGGACTTTTAAACACTACCCACTGAAATGGCTCAAAATTCGAAGCCAAATTTAAAACAGATGTCCTGAAAGTCCCCTCTCCACGAAATAAGATATCAACGTTATTATCTCATCCAATAGTCCTTAATTAAAGATCATTCAAACCAGTTGTGACGGTCTTGCAAATAATGAAAAAGCCAAATGCTTCATCCTCACATAAATGTGTCGTGAGTAAAAGTAGGAGGCAAAGAATCATCTGTGTTGCCAGATCCCTGTTCCATAGCACTTCTCTCTCAGTAGGCTTTTTGGAGCATCAGTGTGATTTTTGGAGCATTGCCTGCCCAGATGTTTCTCTTTGGGCCACTGGTAGTGATATTGCCAAGTGTAGTGTAGTTTTTCAAAACCCAACACCCACACAAAGTGCTGTTTCTATAAGTGGAATCACTATGGATTGGAGGCAATATTACCCCCACCCCCACCCCAACACAGACTCCACAGAAATTACAATGTGCAGCATATTGAAGAATCTTTTGATATAACATCAAAATGAGAATCGTACACAAATCATTCACAAATCCCAAACTAACATGAAAAGTTTTGTGAAAGATAACATAGTAACCAAGATAGTATCTAAATTCTCCAAATCCACGTACTAACTACAACTGTTTAAATGTCCCCTGATTAAAACTGCCTGTTTCAGTGGAGAGTATAAATAATGCCTGGTGACACAATTCATTTACAATGGTTGAAAAATTGCTTTTAAAGGGGCTCTGTGAGAACATGCAAATTTAACCCAAATGAATACTATGTCAGGTGTCATTTGCACCTGATTCTCTTTCTGTTCACCGCCTCGGTTAATTTGCTCATTTAAGTTTAAGTTTTAGTGTTCTGTTTCATGCATTTCATTATTGAAACCCCTTTTTACCCTTAGTTTCATGCATATCTTTGTTTATGTCATGCATTGCCTTTGTTCCCTGTATTTGCTGTTTCTATGTTTAAAAATAAATACAAATTTTTCCACTACCTGGCATCATGTCTTCTCCTGGCGCTCAGGCACTTTCTCACGAGTTCCCCAGCACTTTTCGTGACATACTATTACCTTTGTGCTTTGAGCCACCCAAGGGGGATGCGTCCCCCAGTGAGTCTTGGTCCTTGCAAAGTTTTTTTTTCCTAAAAATAACATCATAACAGGGAGTTTTTTCTTGCCACTGTTGCTTCGGCTTGCACTTTGGGGCTTCAGGCACAGAACTCTGTTGTAAAAACGCTGTTGTAAAAATCACTCTATAAGTAAGTTAATTGAACTTCAGCTCTATCCTGTTCATCCAGTAAACAAATTATAAATAACAATTCAATTCTGTCATTAACAAATCGATAAGGAATAGGGCTTTAGTTTTAACTTTTTTTACTCTCCTGTACATGGTGTACACTGCATAGCATCTTGGGTAATTTTACCTAAAATTAGAATAAAAAAAAACTGACTTCAGACCAGGTTTTAAAGGTTGATGGTCAGCCCTAATAATAACTCCCTAAAATGGGTGATACCTCTTTAACTATTATATGAGTTAATAATATTAAATATAGATATATTCCTAATGCTTGTATGTTGTTTCATCTGTTCCAGTCCTGTAACAGCACTATTTCACCATGATGCAATGAAAACAATTGCGTTGTTTTATTAGAATCTCTGGACGAGCCGGTAGAACTGGCTATAAATAAGTGATACTGATAGTCTCGGAACAATGCGGCACAAATGTCTTGTATTTGCTCACCGCTCAGGCGAGCTTTCATTCTGCCATTAGTACTTGTCATGATCCAGAGAAAGAGTTGCCTCTACCATTAAAAAAACATGCCAGTCCCTTGACAGTCCAAAATTATGGCTTTTTTAATGGGTCAGTCTCTGTGTTGCAATACATATGGCAGGTTATCTTTAAATACTCTCCAGATTTTCTTTACTATTAATTTATGTGTGACTTTCATTTCAGAAAGACCTAAAACACACATACAGATATGTTTGTCGTCATGGATGTACATGAAGGCGTACTCTTTTTTTTTTTTAACCACAAGGACAAGGTCCTCACAAGAATGAGATATGTACACAATATGTACACACCCACACATTATGCTCTTTTAATATCGTATATGAAATAGATTTTACAGTACCACTTTAGATTTGCAAGCCATTTGAAATGTAGAGGAAACATTGGTGTAAATAATGCATGCACATGCTTAGAGTAAATATTTGCAGCGTTTGGAGTGGAAGGACCCCTGGCAGATGGGTCTAATCGTGGGTGTCCCTGTGTGGATGAATGAAGCCCCTCGCATTTCTCCAGTCAGATGCCGTGTTCTTTAAATAGAGTGCCCTGTTGTAATCCTCCATTGTTTTAGCGGTGGACAGTCATGACAGCGCTGGGTACATGGAAGTCAAGTGCAGTCCAAGTTTGCCATGTGTGCTGCGATGACTCATGGCTGAGCTCGGTTAGAGTTTCAACTGAGCCCCATAAAAACCAATCAATGTCAAACAAACAGAGCTCTGAAAAAAGCTGGAGTGAACAGGACAGATTACCAACGCGTGACTGAAATCGCACAGGACTCAGTTTATCATCCGGACAGATCTTCTGTGTGAATATCTAAACTTTAAATAACCAATAAAAGGCTAAGTTTAAACATCACAGACGGGTCAGCTGGATATATTCAGTACGTTAGACAGACAGATAGACAAACATACAGACTTTAATGATATGTAGACATAGTTGGTATTTAACTAGGTGTAGGAGAATGGGTTGGTTTGTCAGTAGGAAGGTAGGTGGTAATTACATAGGTAGACATACGGAAGTGAATCACATCTCGCTGAGCTGTGGCAATGCTGGCCATCTGATGGCACTGGCAAGCTGCATGTTAACCAAAAGTGGTCCACATCCCGGAACCTGCATTTGGTCCTTATATTCCAAAATGGATCTGGCCCACGTCTGGTAAAGGTATGGCAGTGCTCCCTGCATATGACACCTTGGGCTGATGCGTGGCCCTAATCAGGTTCATATGAGGGCCACACCTTGCAGCCGAGAGTGGTCTGCCCAAGTACTGTCATTCTATGCACAAGTGGGCCAGATCAGGGCCAGAATCATTTTGCTATCTAAGTAGGTAGTTTACTAGTTATGTATGGTTATTTAACAAGGTATATAGGTATAGGTAGGTAGATATGTATGTATGTACGTAATTACCTACCTAATTACTAATATTATAGCCAATAATATCTCAGGACTGTCCCCACTGGATGATCTGTGGGTTGTGATTATGATCTTTTTACTGAAATGAAATGACTTTCTGATTGGAATGTTCTCTCTGCATGAGGCCATCATTTTTTGTTTAATTTAAAATGATTCAATAATAGTGTGACGCCGTGACCACCTTCACCCCCCTGAAATTCAGATCAACCACCCTCCCCATGAGGTGACTGATGTGCAAATATAGCAATAATCAGTCGATTAAACATTTACTCAATGAGACTTAAATTACTTCACATTTTTATAATAATATTTAATAAATGGACTTAAACATACCCGCAATTATTCATATAATAGGTTCCGAAGTCACTGTGAGTGAGAAGAACGTCATCTAAAATCAGGTTGTTAACCGACTCCTTGAGGATGGGGACACTGCAGAGATGTATACTGGGCCCACTCTTGTTTAGAAAAATGTATTTTCTTTAGTATATAAGCACCTAAAATTTTTGCTGATGGAGTTTCCATATTCCACAGTCACAGGTGGAGCTCAAATCCCCTTCCACTTCTCCACGACCACATCCAGTCTCACACAACAGGTGGGAAAATGAGGCCTTTGGCTCTGATTTTATGAGCTGCTTTGTGTCTGGACAGCAACACGAGCCGTGAGACGTGGCCTTTGCAACGAGGAACTGCAGTAAAGCAAACGCAAGACGGGCAGCATGATCAGCGTGGGGCTCGTTTCATTGATACAAAATATGGTTGATATTTTTACTATGGGGTAATAAAACCACACCACACCAAAAAAACTTAGTATATACAGGTTCATACTCGCATCAAATGACAAATGAACAAAGATTTCAAAAAGGAAATGTCTCTGATAATTGTCTGATTTTTGGGCGATGTAGGAAGTGAGCTGTTGAAAATGGTTTGGTTCTTTTACAGGGCTTCTTGGTTCCAAGAGCTGGGCAACTTCAATAAATGATTTAGAATTTTCCCTTTTTCACATGTTGAATCCCAGGCGTGAGTAAAAGGGTTGGGGAGAAAGTGAAAATGGTTCGAATCCAGAGTGCTGGCAAAAGCAAAGGAGCATTTAACAGCTAAATGGCGGGTATTTTACACCTCAGCCAAAAGACATCTCTTCCATGCAGCTAGGGGACGATGGGCAATGGCTCAGCGAGCTTCCAAAGCTCAGGTAATCCCCTCCAAACTGGATGGAAAATAAAATGCCGCCCTGGAGAATTTCCACTCGCGGCAATGGCGAAGGGTAACCTGACCTGACTGTTGCACAAATGGCTGGGATGGGCAGGGGGTGGAAAAATGAACAAGCACGACACAACTGAGCCGTGAAATATATTAATAGAACAAACAGCATTATCATTTTAACCTCTTTAACTTCAAGCAAAAAAACGCACTGATGACATTCTCATGCCAGGAGCTTTTCTGTTCTCCAGATGATTCCGGTTCTCACACTCAAATTAAGGTCGATCGGCAGCGCGGCGGTAACTCGAAACAAATCCACTTCTTTTTTTCATTCTGAAATTACATCTGAATTTTAAATAGATGAATCTTTCTCCCACTTTATCCGACACACCCACTTCACTAATTACATTACTGTATTACAGTGCTAATCATTTTTTCTACATAGAGGCCACTTTATAATTAGATGGAATTTGAACGGGATCTCCTGGGCCCCGTTTTACCCTGAACTGCTATTCTGAGCACTCCTTCACTAGATGCACCTTTTTAAGCCTGATTGAGGCTTAGCACCTGTTTTTCTCCTGAGCATCTTTTATTTATATTTATGCACTCAAATCCACACAGTTAAACACAGCGGTAATATGTTTGGAATCTGTGTGTGTGTGTAACTTTCTTGTGCGCTCGCACTCACATTATTGCACAAATTAAACATCTTTAATATTTATCAACCAATGTGGCATCAGAAATTAATTTAGGAAAACTCCCAGGATCCTCTTCCCTTTCAATCATGACAACATGAGCTGATGTGAGAAAGGGAAATAGACATAATGCATTATATTTTAGTGATCTAAACTCAAAGCCTTAGATGTAGTGTAAGGTAAACAATTGTTTAACTTTATTGCTGAATATGTTCTGATAGTTTTATCTCTTTGGCAAAGAAGGGGATTCCTTAAGGAATCATCTGAATCATCAGGAATCACCCATGCTGGCTCAGTGGGTGGTGACATTCCATCTGCCTTGGTTTGATTCCCAGGCTTCTGTCAATGTAGACTTTGCATGTTCTCCCCATATCTATTTGGGTTGTCTCTCACATTCTAAATTTAGGTGAACCAAAAAACTCAAAGGCGGCTTAGTGGTTAGCACATTCGCCTCTCAGCACTTAGGATTCCCGGTTTGAATCCCAATCTGGGTGGAGTTTGCATGTTCTCCCCAAGTCTGTGTGGGTTTTCTCCGGGTTCTCCGGTTTCCTCCCACATTCCAAAAACATGAAGGTAAATTGAATTCTCTAAATTGCCCTGTATAGTGTGTG
>JAOUQT010000001.1:12112402-12133976 GCA_025769995.1 Xyliphius kryptos | reverse complement strand
ACTGACCAAATGCAAAAGTGACCAAAACATCAGCCAGAAAGGATGAGAACAGAGAAAAGGGTTGTGGTCACCACCTGTAGCAGCTCTCCTTTATAGGGGGGGGGGGGTCTTGCTAAGTGTCTCTTCTACCTGTTGTCTGTTCCATTTGCAGAAGAGCAAGTGAAACTGATTCACAATCGGTGTTGCTTCCTAACTGGACAGCTTGATTTCACACAAGTGTTCTTGTCTTGGTTTTGTAAGTGTTCCCTTTATTGTTTTGAGCAACATAAATACATTTTAGATATTTTTGTTTTCTGTATAATTAATAATTAGAACTGATTTAATTTTAATTTTGGATCTAGTAACATATATATATTGTTGATCAGCAGAGTTGAATTATTAAATTAGACACTGTTCAGACTGCATGATGTAAATTAGACTAAAGTACAGAAGAGGTTCCTGATTTTAACTGTGCCATGATGAGTGTTAATCTGATCGATGCTGAGACTGAACACAGCAGCAGTGAGGAGATCAGACAAGGAGACTTCAGATTAGACTTAATGTATTTGATGATTTAAGAGTGCTGAACGATGCTGCACAGAGTGAAGGGTGGGAGGTCGTATAAACACACAGAACCCACACTGATTCGATTGTACAAATAAACGGTTCTTATTCCTCCTCAGAGATCCAGTGTCTCGTGGTTCAGAAACGTCTGCCACCAAAAGTCTCATTACGAAGAATAAACCGGCCGAACTCTAAGACACACGGGGGCAGGACGTCCGGCACCTAATTACAGTCCTCTCTTTAAAATGGAGGTGAGAACTTAGTTTTGTACTCTAGAAAGACAGAAAGACACACACACACACACACAAACACTGCTCATTGTGTGTAACACAAATACAAATTCATACACACACACACACACACACAACGCAAAGAGGAATCTGAAGTTCGTAGAAGAAGCTGGATGTGAGTTTAGCTTAGTTCATGATTTTTAAAGTGGACCACGATGTGTGGACTCTCCCAGGCATTAAGGTTTATCTGCTGGTGTCCATGGGATCCTCCTTAAAATTCTCGCATTGTTCCATCACTTTACTGAAAAAAAAAAAACAAAAACAAATCAGACATCAATTACTTTGTTTTTAAGGTGTATGTGTAATATATATATATATTTTTATGTATGTATGTAGGTACCGGGCCATGTCTTTGGTCTCCAGATGTGAAGACTCCAGTTTGAGAACTGTCTCTAACAGACTGATTCCGCCCTCCTTTACTAATAATGGACAGTATTTACTTGCTGAAAAACAAAAGACTTAAACTCAGCATGTATAATATGAAATGTAAAATATTCAGATTGTTAAAGGTGTGTGTGTTTACACATACGGTATACAGACACCAGGTTATACAAGGCCCAGGTAGCCCAGTGCTGGCTGACTGGAGATATATTCTGAGGGAGGAGACGCAGGATGGGTTCAAACGACCTGAACAAAAAAAAAAAAAAAAAAAAAAATGAAAACTGAAGCTTTTGGTCTTTGTAACTACTTTTATAACAATCACCCCACATTTTTCTAGAGATTTCCCTGAGACACACATTGTTTATGTATACCACACTGTACTGTAACCGTTAAAGCACACCTGTAGTTGATGTTGCGGCGGGAGCTGACGTCCCAGCTCTGGATGGCACCCCACATCTTGTTCATGACCTCGTCT
The DNA here is from genome assembly GCA_025769995.1 of Xyliphius kryptos. Lineage (NCBI taxonomy): Eukaryota > Metazoa > Chordata > Actinopteri > Siluriformes > Aspredinidae > Xyliphius > Xyliphius kryptos. The sequence goes on along the minus strand of JAOUQT010000001.1, from coordinate 12,132,287 downwards.
CTGGGAGGGTTCTGTATGCTCCACACCTGAGGCCCGTCAAACATGATATGGGACAGAACCCCACAAGCGTTGTAGGAAACTTCGATCCCATCGGCTTTGCTCTCCAGCAGGTTACTGATCAGAACATTTAAAATAATTTGGAATAAACGTACAGACATTAAGATCAATTCAAATAGGATTTATGATTAAAGCTCCAATGTTCTTAGAGGCTCTAGAGTCAGGAGATGGAACCATTAGTGGCACTTTTTAAGTTACTGCTCGATCTTTATCTTACTAAACATTTAACAGTTTTGATCATAACTTACAGATCAATGATCTAAGGATGTTATCCTGGCTTTAAAATGAAGAGAGTCTAACTTCCACAGCTGTCGATCAGTCTTAACTAGTCTTCACTTTTCTTTCTTTTAGTTTTTCAGAGATCCTGATTCTGAGATTCAGATGAGACATTATTTGGTTCTGTACCTGAAGACACTGATAAACTGGCCGGTGAGCAGTTGAGGTCGGAGCTCCTTCACCTCAGCCACGTTTCCCAGTAACCCCAGCATGTTACGGTGAAGTTCCTGTTTTTCTGGAAACTCCTAAAAACCACAAAGAATTGTGAGTAAACCTGCAGTTACAACCCAGACCCCCACTAACTGGGTTTTATGATTTATACTAACTGAATTGGAGCACTAAACTGCTAGACTACTTAGTAAGTTTAACTCTCATACACACTTCAGTTTAGCACCATGGTTTGTTGGTTGTGACAGAAATGGATCGTGTATTAAATATCTCACCTGTAAACAATCTAGAAACAGATCCATGCCATTACAGTTGAGAAACATCTGGCAATTATCTGGAGTTTCATCAGTAATGTTCCACAATGCACTCCAGGAGAACTCCATCACCTGATCACACTACACACACATACACACACACATTTACCATACAGCATCATCACATAGGATGATATGCCAGTGGTCTAACACTCACCAGTCTGTCCTGCAGCTTCTTTTGGATTAGGTTTAGCATTGTCTGTTGGGAGGAAATAACAGGTTCATTTTATAAAACAGTATGCATCAAATGTCGAAGAGCAGCATTAGACATTTTCTCTCTTTGTGTAGCATAAGGACTTCAACAAGGTTTGAAAGGGGTGACTGTGGACCAGGGCTCAAATTCAAACATCGAGATGAAGACATGATGTGTGAAGATAAACACATATAGATTGAAGGTAATATATTTAAGTGATTTTCTAGTCTGTAGTCTTATCTTTAGTACATCGTGGCATCTGCATCTGCACTGCTCCTCTTAACTGCTCCGTCTTAAGAATTCTCCACTCTGTGACCTTCACCTGTAGTCTGGTCATTAGTTTGGATTGATTTTCAGGTTTTAATCCAGGTGATTATCTCAATGTTATCAACTAAATACCAAATTCAATTAAATGTTACAGAACTGTGAACATTAAAAGCAAGCGTCCTTATTACAGACAAACCTTAACGAATCCCATCTTGCCGACCTCTTCTTTGTGGTCATTATCAACCTGGCAGACGAGGGCGTTACACAGATGAACAGCAATACGCTGGATGGACTCATCCTGCCTTGGCGGCTCCAGGATCTTTAACAACAGCTTATTAACACGTCGATACTGAAACTCCAGCTCCTCTGGAATACTGAAATTACACAGTGTCAGACAGCAGTTCCTCTGAACCTGTGTACAGAAAAGGGACACAGTTAAGTGCTAATGGATTACAATATTCACCAAATTAATCCTGTATGCACTTTTACAAATTTACTATCAGATCAGATGGGGGCTGAACAATTATTCTACATCAACATTATCCCCCAAAATGCCTCTGCACTGCACGTGTCTCTTACCGTGACCTCCTGGTATGATTCCATCCCATTCAGCACAACCTCTATAACCTGTCGGCGCAGCTTCACACTCTGATCATTGCGATACTCTGTGTTGGTCAGGTAAAAGAGGGCAGCACTGCCAGTCACCTGGATGCTCTTATCGTATTTATGACGCTTTAGGGCAGCTATCACCAACTGAGGTTGTGGGGGTTGTTTTCAGGTTGGCACATGGGGAGGGGTCATGTGGGCAAAAATTAGAGTTAATGACATACCCCACATACAAACTGCAATCACTAGTATATATAAATTTTATAGTACAGTGTGTATGTGTACATGTACGTACCTGCAGCGCCCGCAGTAGCTGGCTGCAGTGTTGTATCCTGACGATGTCGAACAGCTGGTTAATGGCTCGATGTGCCAGTTCGGGACGGAACTCTGTGTACGCTTCAATAGCGTTCAGCAGCTGATCCTCATTCTTAGATCCCGTCACCTGAAGATCAACGTGTAGGCTTAGATGCTAAAAGTCAAACCCTGCTAATGCGTTCACATGCAAAAGAGGCTTATCATATAAAGCAATACTTTTAACTTCATTGTAGAAGATGTATTTCATTTGCTCCTTCACCTTCTGTTCTGCCCCCCAGTGCTATGTTTTCATCACAGCAGCTCTGGAGAGCATTTAAACTCATCTGGTTAAAATGAACTGTGCCTTTGCGTACTGACTGATAATCAAACAGAAAATGCTATTTACTGTAAATAACATGATACAGAGGAATGGCTAAGTATGTAACAACTGCAGCAGGGGATCCTGATTCTAAATTATTGGATAATCGGTGTATAAAGATTACTTTCACTTTACACTGTGTATGTGATTAACATGTCAGAACTTTAAGACACTTAGTTTAAAACTTTTGTATTTGCAGGGTGGCTGGGTGGTTAGCACATTCGCCTCTCAGTGCTGGGGGTTCCTGGTTCGAATCCCAATCTGGTTGGAGTTTCCATGTTCTCCCTGTGTACACGTGGGTTTTCTCCGGGTTCTCCCACACTCCAAAAATATGGATTTCAAGTAAGTTGAATGCTCTTAATTTCCCTGTAAAGTGTGTGTGTGTGTGTGTGCCCAGCAAAAAATTGGTGCCCTGTCCTGGGTGTATCTGCCCAGTGCCCGACTTCTCCCCTGGATGGGCATGTGGGACCCCACCGCGACCCTAGTCGAGGGATAAGCGGAAGATAATGGATGGAAGGCTATTGTATTTGCACTACAGCTTATGCAGACCTTATAAGCAGGAATGTGTGTGACATCACACAGCATTGTGTTATAAAGTCCCAAAAAATGCAGAGGTCTCTTCAGCTCCTTAAACGGATAGATGCTGCTCTTATGCGGCTCGATGCTGAAAAACAGAAGGACAGAAGGTAAATCGACCACTGCTTGCAATAACCACTATTCAAACTAGTTACAAGAAAACTGTAAGTCAGTTGACTATAAAACCCTGGACGTTTGTTTTGTTTTGTAGACTGGATCACGTGGTACCTGGGTCGACCGGCGTTCTCTATAGCCGACACAGTGCAGCTATCCAACATCATGTGCCCAGAAATGTCCAGAGACACCATCTGTCCCAAACTCTGTACGATGCTCGTCAAGATCTTCCTGGACATTTTAAATTTGGAGGAGCGCTGCTGGCTATCACGAGAGATGTCCAAGTGCCTGTCAAACACAGAGGGTTCCAGCGTGTGAGTGTTACAACTTCATTTCACTAACGATGAAAAAAGTTTAATCATCATGTTTTACTGAGTTGTGATGAGGATTCACCTTAGGCGGCTCATTTGCAGGACGGTGGTGAGGAGCTCCTCGTTCAGATCTACGTTGTAGAGCACAAGTGAGACCATTTGTTCTCTCCACTGAGTGAGGAAGGTGGGACGAGGCAGGTGTATGGAGGACAGGTCAAGGGCTTTTAGACACTCCAAAGGTTTCAGCAGCATCTCAACATCTATCTTGGTTGGTAAACCTCCCAGATTTAACACACACAGTCTACTGAAGCCTTGGAAGGAGAACTCACTGCAGTCACAGCACTCATCATCATCGTCATCATCCTCGTCATCGATGGGAGATTTCCGAAAAATGTTGGTGCAGCCAAAGAGGCTCAAGGAGACGAGTGTGTGTCGAAAGCTGCGCAGAGTTCGAAGACTTTGAGAACTTAAGCTATCACAGCACGTCAGATGAAGCTCAATCAAATCCTGTGAGGACACAAGGGTTATCAGACAATTAAAGTGAAACAATGCTCCATCAATCACCGGTGTGATGAACAGCAGACGAGTAGCTTTCGGATCCTGTTTACATTTATTTATTATTAAAACTGGTTTTGTATCAGAACTGTACTACAGGAGGAACCGCGCACTCTTCTCCAACATGACCTTTTCACTACCTGCTTGCTGATGGCCTCCAGGTCCTGGTCTTGCATGACGTCCTCTTTGACGTGCACTCGACTCAGTCTGGTGCAGCGTGGGTCGCTAAACAGCTGGAAGAATCCATCCTGCAGTTTGAAGTCACTGTCTGTATGAACCAGCTCCATACAGCTGAAGCAGAAGCAAAACACAATACGGCTTAAACATGACCAGAGACACTGCTGCTAATAATCACATGTGTAACGGCTTTAAATCCTGAGCCAGGTCAGCAGAGTGGTGCTGGAAAAATGACTCCAAATACAGGTGGACAAAAGAGAACCTCTGTACTGACCTGGACTTGTTTGAGCAGAATTGTTGTGGATTTTTTTTTTTTGCAAAATTAAGTGTCTAGTTACGGCATTATTATAAAGCCCATTTAAAACACTGCAGGACAAGGAAACTTGCACCAGCTTTCATCACAGCCTGTAAGAATGAGAATGGTATCTACTGGAGTCCACCTACACATTCAGCAGCCTATCACAGATCTCGCTCGGCAGGAACATGTCGGGACGCAGACACACTGTGTTCCCGTCTCCCGAGTAGCACATCGTCCTTCTGAGATTCTTCAGGCAGAAGGCCGTGCACAGTGACATCAGGCTGTCCGGGTTGTCGCCAGCTTTGGTTGCCATGGCGACGAGCCCTTTTGGGTGGAGTTAAAGGTATAACACCACAGCAATGAAGGAGGGTGGGGATATGTTCAGGCTTCAGACATCTGGAGTCAAATCTGAGTGGAAGATAAAGCCAAAAAAAAAAAAAAAAAATGAATGAAACCGTCGGATCTCAACAAAAAGAATTTTAAAAAGTTTGGATGATGGAGTTTAAACATGACATCAACATGTTTATAAATGACGTGATGCTGACAGGCTGCACGCTTTACACTGCAACACAACAAGCACAGCTGGAAACTATAAAATATAAAACTTTAGTTTAATCCCAATTTTACAGTTTGTTTAGAAATGAAGAAACCTTGTGAGGACCAGGACACTCCTGGATGAGTGTTAACAGTGTAGGACACAAAGGTACAGATTGAGTATTTTATCAGGTATCCATTGAAAAAAACAAGTATGCTGCATCAAAAACAGATCAATGGCTATAAACTGTGATCTGAGCACTAACCCAGAGCAAGAGCTCTTATGCATTTTAGTCGGGTCTTTTTCTTTACATTTCCTTTAACTTGCAGCAGACCAACTACAAAACGACTGGACAAACTACAAGATTAAAAAAACACATTGATTTGCATTTGTGCCTAATTAATTCTTTGTAGATAAAGGTGTAGATCTCAGGTTTAACAGTGTTGGGTTGGAGATCTTGGGTCAGAATGTGCTGGTGTTTCACCCAACTCACTATGACATGAGGGTGTAGCGGTGTAATTCTGACGAGGGGAAGCCCTCTTGACTAAGTTTAGTTCTGCTGTGTCAGTCAGTTATGGAGTCACAGCTCTTACTACTCCATAAATACTGAGCTTTTTTATCTCTAACTGCTTTTTTATCTGTGTTCTTTGAGGTGTCATCAGCTCTTCATCCATGTGAGGACCAAGACTCAGTGGAGCATACCTTGACGAGTGTTAACAGTGTAGGACACTAAGGTACAGATCGAGGTAACAGATGAGGGTTGTGGCCATCAGTCTGAAGGGTGTGGGTTCAAATTCCAGGTCTGCTAAAACTACCATCTTGAGTCCTTGAGCAAGACCCTTAACTGTCATTGCTCCACGGGGTTGCATCAACCCTGTGTTCTGACCCCAACCATCAAGTTGGGACACTTGTAAGTCGATTTGGATAAAAGCATCAGCTAAATTACCAAAATGTAAATGTATAACACTGCCAGAGTACCGGGGCAACAAGAATGACTGAACAGAACCTGGATTTCCGTTGGACTGGTATAATATATAAACAAATTATACATGTATCTGTTCACTTTTAATAACATGTTGGATCAGGAACCGTACTCCATGAATTAGCTGGCTTAGGGTTGGTTATTGGAAGAAGCAGCTACAACAGAACCTACAAACATCCTCAGTAAAGGTTTTATTGAAACGGCTACTTAATAAATTCATGTTGTACGGATGACTCGGATTTTAACTGTTGTCCTGTACGGTTAGCTGATGCACATTCCATGACGTTTCTAAGGTTGGAAGTAAAATTGTGACGCAATTATGACGTAAAGTTTTAGGAGTCTACAGAAAACATATGTTACCCTAATAGTACACTTGAAGAACTAAACTAATGTTGAACACATGAATGAAACTCTTCGGTGTACAATGCGCTCAGTTCATATTTAAAGAATAAATAAATAAGCCATGACGTCACAGCTCTGTTAAAGAGACGGAGGGCTGGTGCATGACATTAATGATAGTTCAATTAACGCGGTTAGATTCATCAATAAAGCCCCGGTTGTTAACGTGTTTAAATGTAAAATAAATAAGGCTTATTTTAAAGCACTCTGCAGTTTGTTCGACTTTAATTAAGATTAAAACTGAAGCTCGGATGCTCTGTGGTGCTAAAGCTAACTGTGACAGCGGAAGTAACGGATCGATTTTTACCAGAATCCGATCAGAGCGCGAGGCTTCCCTTCACTGCGTCTGTGATCTTTACATCGGATCTTTATTTATTCCGTCTTTATGTTTCTCTTTCTTTTCTAACGTTACCGTCCCGATGTCAACAAACAGCCTTCCACGTCCGGGTCAAACGGCAAAACTATCGTCACTTCCGGGATAAAGTGGCCTGCTAAAACAATCTAGTTAAGTAATCAGCGAACGTTTTTATATTTGACAAATCTAATTAGATCCGTTTGTTTCTGTTTATATCTATTAGAACCAAAGTTTAAATAAATACATTTAAGTGTCAATAAGTTCAGGTACACCAGTTCAGGTTGGAGGTCGAACATCCGGGCTTCAGCCTGTGTTCCATAAATAATCTTCCTCTGCACTTTAACGCAAAATCAAAAGTGTTTCTTTAATGTTTGAATAGAAAGTGACACCGCTATTTCACACAAACAGAATGCTGCTTGTTCTGTAATCGCTATACGAGTTCAGTGTTATTCTGCTGTTACACTATTTTTTACTATTAATTTATATTATATTACGCTATGAAGGTCGAAGCCTTATATGAGGCGGGGCGTTCACAACCTTTAACCGTAAGGTTAGAATATGCTGCACGTGCTTACACTTTAACATGAACGACTCATTTAAATTGCAAACGTAACAGAAATCCCATAAGTTTAGATAACTGACGTGCTTCCACCCGGACTGTTGTTGTTGGGACGCAGTGCGCATGCTCAGTTGCTGGACGGTCTCGGGTTTGTGAGGCGGGAGAGAAACATGGCGAGTTTGTATAGAAACAGGTAAAATTCAACTCTCTTTAACTTTTACATATTAAATATAGACGCATTCAAATAGAAACGAAACAAACGTCATTTTAAAAATTGGATTAGTTTTGAGTTTAACCGGTTAGCATGTTCGCTTCAGCTGCGGGTTCGATCCGCGGTTTAAAAATGTAATAATATTTTAAAATGTTATAATGTTACCAAATATGTAATAATATTACAAATCTACAACTTTGTTTAAATGTGTTGAAAGTAAAGCTCGACTCTCGAATAAAATAAACCAAATGAAACCTTGTTTTTTTTTGGTAAACACTAAGTTTAACATGAATGTTGCGGTTAGTTTTTTTTTGCTTGTTCACTGGAGTTATTGGTGTCTTGTGTGATTTTAGGATTCAGGAGTTTAAGGAGGCCCTGGGTGAGGAGAAGCTCCATCTGAAAGTCTTACAGGAGCTCTGCTTCGGAGGTGAAGATGATTTAATACAGCGTCTCGTTCTCCTCTGTCCTTCATACACCGAAATCTAAATGTTTATGTCCCATGTTTTCCTCCTGTGAACTATTCTCTATCAGGAATCCCTTTCGAAGGAGGAATTCGATCTCTGTGCTGGAAGGCGAGTCTCTAAGATTGTACTGTTTACAGCTTTTCTAAAGTTTAATCTAAATGTATATGATTGAGGTTGTGCAGTTGTGACCTTTCTTGTGTATACTTATAACTCAAAAGCCTGGACATGAATAGCTTAGCTTACCTCACCTCACACATTAACTACAACATCTCTGTCCACAAGCTGCTGCAATTTCACAACATTTTTTGTCTGATTTTTTTCCATGCTCTTTAATTCAACAATCTTTTAAATGATCGCTGATTACAAGTATTTTCTTATTTTCAAACACAATCTTTCCTTGAAGATGATGCCCCTCACCCCCTACTTTTCATTCACGTTGTAATATAGTGTTGGGCAGTATTTAACCCGATTGTAGTAGTTGCAACTCTATCTCCTTAAATGTTTTCTCTGCTGGATGCATGATGTTTAACAAATAAGAAGCACCTCACTTAATCAGCTACAGTTTAAAAAGTTGATGCACCTGATGCATAATTAACCCTGCAGTAATGATTCGATAAGAGGCTCTTACATATTTACTCAGTTAAATCCAGATGGTGACCTTTTTTTGGCCAGGCAGAGTATCAATGTAATTTTGAAGTACATAAGTGTTGTTGAATTTATTTCAGATCCTGTTAAATTACCTTCCACTTGATCAAACACTGTGGGACTCCTTTCTGAAGAAGCAGAGGTAACACACAAACACACACACGCACACACACACACACACACACACACACACACACACATCAATAAGATACAAAGTTGTAATTAATTTCAGACTTGAGTTTATAATGTACTTCCCAAACATCTCTGATGTGTGACGCTGTGTGACGTGATGTGTGAGAGTCCACTTTTTGGAAATTTTATTCATCCAAATTAAAAGCAGAAGCTAAAGGAGGAAGTGACCCATGTTTGTAATTTTTGATTATTTACACTGTAATTCAATTGTGTGACATATCATAAGCACAAATAATATTCCAGCTGTAATGTTGAGAAAAACAAAGCCTGTTCAGGTTCATGAAGGTCTGAAGCTGGTGAATGTTTCTAATCCTGAATGTTTATTTTGTAGGGAGCTTTACACACAGTTCCTGAGGGAGATGATCATCCAGCCAGGAAAAGCCAAAGCTAATCTGGGTCTTTCCAGAGAAGACGTGACGATGGAGGACCACGTGAGTATGAGATTTCTTCCTGTCAACATTTAATTCCTTTGTTTTAAGTAAAAAGTTGTTAAGATTACTATTTTTTAATTATTTTAAAGCCATTGAACCCAAATCCAGACAGCAGATGGAACAATTACTTTAAAGATAATGAGGTCCTGTTACAGATTGATAAAGACGTAAGGTACAGTAAGTTCACCTCACATTGAGCTTTACTTTAATTTTTTAGGACCAGTGTTCTCACACTCTCTTAAGATGCACCTCGGACCTTTGACCTGGTGTTTATAACTATCATATTTGCTGGGTCAGCAGCGTTGTGTTTGTTATTTTCCAGACGTTTGTATCCAGACATGGCATTTTTCCAGAGACCCACAGAGTTTCCCTGCCAGCTGATACTGGACTCACAAAACGAGTATGAGACACTGCGCAGACGGGTGGAGCAAACCACTCTGAAGGCTCAAACTGTTAATCGCAACCGCAGTGGAGTCACCAATGTGAGTGAGAATGTGTGTATGCTAATGTTCTGACTGTGTGCGCTAAACTCTAATTCATGTTAGTTTTATATTTGTTAGTAGGTCGTATGTAAGATCATGCAGCTTCAGTTTCACCTAAGTCTTAAATTTTTTGTGTGGCATGATCGCTGGTACCAGATGGATTTATTTCAGTATTTTTGTAACTTCTGTTTCCTTGACCTTTTCAAAACACAACTGGCCCGAGACTTTATAAGATCATAAGCTGGTTGTGTGTGTGAACGAAAAACCTGAGTCAGTGGTGGTGAACTGTTGTACTGTGTAGCAGCATTACTTACAGAGTCATCTAGATCTGATTCCTGAGCCCCATGTGTCTTCATATATGTTGTTATTCTTCAGGATGACTGATGTTTTGGAATTTAAGTTTTTATGTTTATAATTGATGCAATAGAACAACTGAACCAGCTACTTGTTTTGGTCTGAAATCTTCATCTTAGCGACATGAAATGTTTGTATCTTTAGGTGAGCTCCCCAGGAAAGGCCCTAAACCTGTACCCTTCTCATGAGTATGAAGTTCTACCTAATGGTTCGGAGGCTCACTGGGAGGTGGTGGAAAGAATCCTTTTTATTTATGCCAAGCTTAACCCTGGCATCGCTTACGTTCAGGGCATGAATGAGATCGTGGGTCCCATTTATTACACATTTGCTACCGACCCCAACCCCCAGTGGAAAGGTAAATAAAGCCCAAAGCTTTTATTGTTCTTCATTATGTATTAATTGTCTCTCTATTTTTTTTATTGCTCTGTTGTGAATAATTGGAAATGTTCTGTGGTCCCATAGAGCATGCTGAGGCGGATACATTCTTCTGTTTCACCAATTTGATGTCGGAGAACCGAGATAACTTTATTAAGAGCCTGGATGACTCGCAGTGTGGCATCACTTACAAGATGGAAAGCGTCTTCTCCATGCTGAAAGACAAAGATCTGGAACTTTACATAAAACTGGTATCAGCGAATACATTCAGAACTAACAGCATCAGGTCTAAATGAGATGGTGACTCTCTGATGTTAACTAGTGGGCATCAGGTGTGAATAAGTATGAATGTCATGTAGTGAGGCAGGTTCAGAGCGGAATGAATGTTGCTTTGGGTTTTATATTATACAGCAGGAGCAGAGCATCAAGCCGCAGTATTTTACCTTCCGATGGCTGACGTTGCTGCTCTCACAGGAGTTCCTTCTGCCTGATGTCATTCGTATCTGGGACTCGCTATTCTCTGATCAGGATCGATTTCACTTTCTCATCCTTGTCTGCTGCGCCATGCTCACGTAACAGCTGCACCACACGCTCACTCATTAAATGCACAGATTTGTTTTTTTAATATCCTGTTTCTGTTTCAGTTTAATTCGGGATCACTTGCTAATTGGTGATTTTACATCAAACATGAGATTACTCCAGGTAGTACACACACACATACAAACAAGATTATGTTTTTATCTTTAAAACCTAAAAAAAAATTGAAATTTAAAAACCTTATGAAATATTGAACCTGTTCTGATGATGATGATGATGATGATTATGACTTGTCTGTGTGAATGTGCCTGGGTTGTAGGATTATCCCATTTCTGATGTTCACACCATCCTCACCAAAGCCAAGCAGCTGCAGGACAGCTAATTGCTAACACATTTTCCCTGACTGACCACAGTAGCCTGGTCACCATGACGACCATGGTGCCCCATCACATCTTGGATGGTTGAACTCTCTTCTAGATTTGTGGGAAATTACAGAGGAATTCGAGACCCAGGACTGCACCTCTTGTAATCTGTGTGTGTGCACATGGAAGTGCTCTCTGGATTGTACTGAACACCTGAATAGATCAAACAAATCAGACACTCAAGAAATTAACGCTCTGTGGCCAGTGCTCTGCAAGTCAAGTTGATTTTGTTTTTTGGTGTTGAAGGTTACTTTTAGTGATGTTTATTTTATAAATATATTTTTACACTCGTATTTAGGAGAACAAAAAAACCTTCTTTATGAACAGGCAATGCTGCTGCACTGTACTGCGCAACACTGCGCTTAGTCCAGCACGTTACATCACCTGTGCTCATGAGAATTCATCCAAAGAACAGAATCAGAGGGATGACTAAAGGAATCTGAACTTTATACACCAGTCCAAAGTTTTGTGCTTCAAATGAAGATTGATTGCTTGTAGAGAGCTGCTTGAGCTTTGAGCTAATGAAAAGTATATCTGTTTTTGTGAAAGTAGCAACCATGTTCAAAACCTGCATTCTGTCGGAAATTCAACATGGAAATCTTTTTCTCATTACTGCAGCGTATTAATAGTTTTTTTTAAATAAGTGTAGCAGCACTTTGGGATCTGTTAAGAAGTTGGCCTCGAAGGCATCCCAGCGTTCCACACTAATCAGGCTGCTGTGTAGCAGAGTGTCTCATCTGAAACCACTCCATCCCACAAAATCACCTAAATCCTGTGCAATGCATTTAATCACTCAGAAGAGTGGAGGCGCTGCAGTGATGCAGTAATAAGGATGATCAGAGACGGTCAGTTATCTTTATTTTATACACTTATATTTATTTTTGGTAGCAGGCCATCATATTGTTCTCACTTCCTCTTGTCTGTGTACTGTGACTCGTCCTGTTTAAGTCCTGGGTTTGTGTTTATTGCTTGAATGGACATAATGTTTACAGTGTTGTATTTACAAAGTGGGATACAGGATACAAAACGTTCATGTGACCATGTCTGCTTCCTGTCAGAGTGAAAACCGGTGAATAAGAATGAAACTTTATCTTTAACTTGATAACAAGCTTATTCACTAATTTAAGGAGGAAACCATGTCCTTTACATCTGCACATGCTTATTATACTTATTTTCTTTTTTTTCTATTAGCAAAGTAACACTAAAGTGTGCTTAAAAAGGGTTAAACAGTATTTTATCAACAATGTTCCATGAAGCATTAAAGAGTCAACAGAGCATAAAAACTAACTAGGAAGATTTGAGGAAAGATTTGAGCGATAGGGGAGTTCTTTTGAAGGTGTAAGACTGAACAATGAAGGTGTTTTATTTATGGGGTGTATGAGGCTGTAAAAAGGTGCATGATTGTATACGTCTGCAAGGAGGTGCATGACACTAGGGAATTTTAGGAGATTGTGGGGAGGTGTATGACTGGTCAAAATGGTTGTGTTTTTTTTTTGTTTGTTTTTTTTTTTTTTTTTCCCTTCCTCTTCAAAATTTTTTTTCCACCGTAGTGACGAGGAGACATGCCAAAATTATTCATATGTATTTATACAGATATAACATTACTGTTTAGCTCAGTGGTTAAAAAAATTGAATTTTAAGAAGTTATATTGAAATCTGTAATTTTGTTCTTTAATTCTAATCTTGTGTAAACCCTGAAATCTTGGTTCCTGACTCAAAGATGATTCTACAAGTCCAACATTTAGAAGCCGTTGAAATAAGACCTGTATTGTTTTCTTTGAATCTCAGCTGACAGACATTTAATGCTCTGACATCTGTTTAGTTTTTAATGGACATTTTATTTCTGCTGGTCTGAAATTATGGAGCAACATGTTTTCAAAGCTGATGTGTAACATCTGTATTTTGGGGAGGGGTGTGGGATTTTATGTTAACAATTGTAAATTAAAGTTCAAAACCTAAATCAAACAATAAACTGTACACTGAATGATTGAATTCCCATTCTATCTGCAGTGAATGTGTTGGATTAAACAACGGTGTAAACAAAATATATAAAATTATATAAATGTGAGTACAGAAGTGTGGAGTGGTCAACTGCACTATTGGAGAACAAATTACCAAAACGCCATCAATGCAATAATCATACAGCTTTAACAAACCATAATTGTATGTATCATATTTTATATAAACAGAGTTTGGTATGTTCTGGCTGTTTGTGTTATGCTAAGGATTCCAGCGTCTTTCACTCCTTCCTCATGATTTTTCATACTAAAGAATACAGCCTTGTTTAACTTTCAGCAAGAACTATTCACTCAACAAACGTTCCACTGCTGGCTGCTTGTCACAACTTTCAATATGCTTTGCTTTCCTCTGGTCAGGAAAAATCCTGTACACATGGGTGATGTGGGTTTTTTTTATAATCATACAGTTTGGAAAGTAATGTGATTTTAATATTTTGCTATTTTTTTTTTTTTTACATTTGAAAGACTGTTGTCACATGGAAGGACAAAACTTCATACTCCCTCTATGGTGAGAGAACTGACCAAATGCAAAAGTGAGCAAAACATCAGCCAGGAAGGATGAGGACAGAGAAAAGGTGTGTAGTCACCACCTGCAGAAGCTCTCCTTTCTTATTTTATCTGTTTCATCTTTCTCTTTTTTTTTCCCTTACTCCTTTGTTTTTTTCTGCACCATTTCTTTACCTCTTTGACACGTTCACTTGTGAACTGGGACTATAACCTTCTCAAAAGTTATACTGGTTCACCTCAATCCTTGGAACCATTTTTTATTATTTTACTTAGCTACTTATTTGCTTAATTTGATGATCTTTCTGTTTTAATGTCTCCCTAATTACATGTTTTCTGGCATTATTTGAGGTCAGAAAGCACCGCATCTTTTTTGTTATTTTGACCATTTTTCATTTTCTGCAAATAAACACAAAAGTTTTGCAGAAAGAATTTGGGAGACATTTCAGCATGTTTGTCTTACTCAAACATGCATATAAAGAATAAAATCAGAAAACCGATCATTTTGCTGCTCATAAAAAAGCTGGGAACACTAAAATAACCCATCCTAGATCTCAATGAATAAAATATTTTTTTTCTTTACCTTTTTTAGTAGATAGTGGAGTACGTTGGGAACAAAATAACTTTAAAATGATCAAAATATAAATCAGTGATTATCTCATGGAGGTTTGGATTTGGAATCATACTCAAAGTCAAATGATTAGCTGATCCAACTTAAATGGAAATTCTTCAAGACAACTTCAAATGAGGCTCAGTAGTGTGTGTGTGGCCTCTACGTGCCTGTATAATCTCCCTACAACGCCTGGGCATGCTCCTGATGAGGTGGCAGATGTTCTCTCCTACGCCCCCCTCCGGCTCTCCTGGTATCTGCTTCATGCTCTGGACACTGTGCTGACTGGCACAGCCGGCATTAATGTGCCATCCTGAATAAGCTGCACTACCTGAGCAACTTGTGTGGGTTGTAGACACCGCCTCATGCTATCTTCAAAAGGGAACTAACAAAATGCAAAAGTGATGAAAACATCAGCCAGAAAGTATGAGAAGTTTAAGTGTTCCTTTTATTTTTTAAGCAGTGTATATACATTCATTCATTTTCATCTGCTTAATCCCCCACCAGGGTTTCAGACACTGGGCTGATACACCCATGACAAGATGTATGCAATCCATTAGGAGAACCCAGAGGAAACCCTCATGGACACGAAGAGAACATGGAAGCTTGACCCAGATTGAGACTTGAACTGGAATCCCCAGTGCTGAGAGGAGAAAACGTGCTAACCACTAAGCCACCGTGCAACCCCTTCATATACATCATATATAAGGCAGTCAGGTGAGATAATGGTCAGGTTTGATTACTAGTGTAGCTAGCTAGCTACTAGTGTAGCTATTTTTTCCTAAACTACTATCGTAGAGGGTGACTTTCCGTACACGCAGCGAAGTTCAGCGATCATAATGGTGCTTTGTTTTTTTGGAATGATTTCCTTCTTCAACTCAATCGTGTTTCTGCTCTCTTTCTTTCATGAGCTGCTGAATCTTCAAACATTTTTTAGTCCCATGATGGCACTAAAGCTAATGTGCTAACTTCCCTTTCACTTCTCAAAGGAAACTTAATGGGTAAAATGAGACATGTCCACGTCATGTGATCACACATGACAAATCCGAAGCAATCAGCAAAAACAGAGACGTAATTTTATCGGAGAATATCGCCAGGATCCGGTGATCTGGATCTGAAGTCAAAGAAAACAAAAGATCCACTGTATTTATTTTTTTACAAGCTGTCCGCTACCCGCCCAGAATGTGTCCACGAGCCACAATTTGAGAAACGCAGATTTACCACATCATATAGAGTTCAGTAAGTTGATAAATGAAATTCAGCTGAATTCTGGATCCTTTATTACAGAACAGAATGCATATAAAAGATAATAATAGTATACATAATAATACAATAATATTACATTAATAAAAGATGTTGAGTGATCATTACTTTGTGCTTTTTATTTTGTATTTTTTACAATGGCAATGAGAATGGATGTTGAGGTGTAATGATGACTGAATGTCAGCACTCTGAATGTCACAGTAATAACAAGTCCCATAACCCCATAACGAAGCAGACATGGTGTAGGGTGTCAATCAATAGGCCGTTTAAAGACAAAACAGCGTCAATAAACATATGCGTAAATTGATTCTAACATGTTATTATCATATAAAGCAGCTGGGTAAGTATGCAGATAATTGCTGATGGGAACCATGATGCACTGGAGGCCTGAATCACAGTGTCTATGCATGGTGCTGTCTCCTCCTCCTCTTCCTCCACCTCCTCATGGCTATCGCTGGGCACACACTCACTCGCACATCCACACACTATGCAGGGCAATTTAGGGCATTCAGTTTACCTGAAATCCATGTTTTTGGACTGTGGGAGGAAACTGGAGAACCCGGAGAAAACCCATGCGGACACGGGGAGAACATGAAAACTCCACGCAGATCGGGATTCGAACCGGGAATCCCCAGCACTGAGAGGTAAACATGCTAAACACTAAGCCTGGTCATACATTACACATTTTATATTGTGTAGAAACAGAATGGCCTATTTATATATGATACCTGTATATGATCTGAAAGTGCTTTGATTTCACCTAAATGACTCATTCATTGTCTTCCGCTTAATCCTGTACTAGGGTCGCGGCGGGGTTCCCCATGCCCATCCAAGGGAGAATGTCTCAGGTGCTGGGCAGATACACCCAGGACAGGGCGTCAATCCATCGCTGGGCACACAGTCACTCACACAGCCATACAAACAAACAAACACTATATGGGGCAATTTAGAGCAATTTACCTTGTATCCATGTTTTTGTAATATAAAATGTGTTATGTATGAACCAGGCTTAGTGTTTAGCATGTTCGCCTCTCAGTGCTGGGGATTCCCGTTCCTATCCGGATCTGGGTGAAGTTTCCATGTTCTTCCTGTGTCTGCATGGGTTTTCTCCGGTTTCTCCAGTTTCCTTCCCGCAGGAAACCCACGCAGACACGGGGAGAACATGGAAACTCCACCCAGATTGGGATTCGAACTGGTAATCCCCAGCGCTAAGAGGCGAATGTGCTAACCACTAAGCCACCCTGCCACCCTCACTAAAATCAATCAAACTAATTATCAGTTTTAATAACAAAATATCTGGACACCTTCAACCTGAAATGTGTCAGGGTTTAGAGGAACCATATAAGAGAGCAAAAAACTTTTGTATCTTAAGTGTAGTTCTCAAGGTTGGCTGTGTTGGGTTGTTGATCTGGGATCAGTCGTGCTGTTCTTTCAGCTCATCATTCAGCTCATCATCAGTAGAGGGTGTGGGCTGAAATGATGCTATTTCAGGGAGTCTTCTTGACGAAGTACCCTGCAGTATCTGCCCCTTTTAGTTCTGTTGCTCTAGTCAGTTAGGGGTGGAGTTAATTGCTGCACTGTGTGCCAATCAAACTATGTTTATTACATAATTACTGTGATTTATTAGCTCTAACTAATGTTTCTTGTTTGTTTATTAAATTGTTGCCAGCTCCTTGTCCATGGTGCTGCTGAAGCACTGCAGCTACGACACATAATGGGATGGAACCTGGACTTCTGTTGGAATGATAGCATTGGGGTTCTACAGAATGGACTCACTGGACTTAACATATAGATTATAGAATTTTCTCAGTTGTTGACACCTGAGCTCTAAACAATCTGAACACAGCTGTTCTACAATGTTGATGAACTTGAACTTCATTAGAAGGAAGAGATTTAATCTCAAAAAGGAGATCTCATTATTTTCACAGAATTTCTCCTAAACAACAATGAGATCAAATGGAAAGCCGATGGAGACGTCTGAATCTGAATGACGTCTTTATCTTTATTCACATTGACAGCTGAACATCTATCACATATGAATTCACTGTTTTATGTAGAAACCAGAGATTCTTACATAAGGTTTTATCTTTGTCAATTTACGTAGAAATATCGGTGACAAAGTTGATCTTTATGTAAGAGCGATCACAAATAAATTAGTCTCCTGAGACAGTACAGATAAACAGTTTGAGCAATAACATGTTCCTCAGGTTAACCACCCAATATAAAGCAGCATAGAAAACACCAGACCTTCATAACAATTGCTGAAGTTCTCCATTTTAAATGATCGTCCCTGAGCAAAGGTTTCCTTCCACTAGTCCTGTTCTCTCCAGCTTTTATTCTGTTTCTCCATGTTTCTCTCTCTCTCTCTCTCTCTCTCTCTCACACACACACACACACACACACACACACACACACACACACACACACACACATCTGCCTGTAGTCCCTCTAAGTTCACTGTAAGCCCTGTCACAGTCAGCTGCTCTCCTCCATCCTCCAGTTTTAAGCGATCATCTGTGTACCATAACAGATTAGGAACTGGATTAGGCCTAAGCTAACCTTTATCCTCCCTCGTCCCTACCTGAAACTTACAAGCCGATCGGACCGGCATGATCCCAAACGGCACTCGGCCCCTCATTACCCGGATTAAGGGAAACACTTTTGAGTAATTATTTTCACATCGGATAAACATTAAGCTTTGTCTGGATTTAGTCAAGCTCTTGTCCAACACCACAGAGTAAGAAGAAGCTCTATGAGCTTATCTCGACGTTACGGGGTGCTGACGGACTAATCAGAAGTCATCAACAAACACAGAGAGGGACAGAGCGATGGACAAAGACGTTCCCAGATTAAACAGTTGAAGCACTCAGTGATATAAGCCACAGATGTTCTAACATTATCATACTGCTGATCATTAGTGATCTGATAACAGAAATATGATTGCAAGACTACAATAAAAAATAGGGTCACATGACTGAAGTTTTGTGGTTCTACCTGTGTCTCTGACGCCTCAGATGCCACACCCTTGAGCTTCACACTTTCAGAATCAGTTTAAACTGGGTTTACCTTGAGACAGCAGACACGTCACTGTAACCAAATACTGCCATCTCTTTCAAACCATCACAGTTTATCATTCTGAATCAACTGAACTAGCGCTAACATCCGAGCTGTACGAGTTTAAAGAAGTCTCTTCCTCATCAAACTGATTCTAAAATCATCACTTTATCTACATTTCATTCCGAAATCCATTTTAACTTTTTTTTTTTTATTTAAAAATACAAACTAACTTTATTCCATACATACATTAAAGACTAAGTGCTAAAAATCAGTTTAATATTTATTTATATATTTTGCAGAAAGTCTTGACCCTGGTTTAGATTTTTTTTATTATTTTGGTCATACACAATTACAGAGTGAAATCACATCACAGCGTCCAATTGGAAACCAGATAACCTTTTAACGAAAGAATTCCCACAGTGGCAGGACCTTTGACCTCAGCACTGCCAGCAATCTCCCCATCTACTGACACACACACACACACACACACACACACACACACACACACACACACACTCAAATACACACTCGCACCACTTGTACCCTCATTTTCAATCTTTATTTTAATAGCAGACGAAAAACCTTTAAACTGTTAGTTCAGTTTTTCAGTTGTTCAGAATTCCATTTTTGTGGGTTTTATAGGCTGGAAGCCCAAATTATGTAAAAATAAACTAAGAAATACTTGAAATCGTTTAAATTGTGGGTCCTGAATCTTTAATTTATAAAAGTTAAACTTTTTAAATGGAATTATTTTTGAATGATATCCAAAATTTTTGGAAAGTGTCAATATATATATATGTCACGAATCCGAAACCATAACTGCTGTGCAAAAAAACCATAAAGTCCAAAGTGCGAAAATGAAGGGGTTTTAATTGCAGAGACAACGTGGAACAAAGCACACACAG
>JAOUQT010000001.1:12085860-12112302 GCA_025769995.1 Xyliphius kryptos | reverse complement strand
GCAAGCACTAGGCCATTTAACATATTTATCTCCAAGCAAATTGCTGTTACACCCGGGTGCTCTGTGCACACCATTGCTTTGTAATATTTCATTGTGGTTCTTCTGTTTAAATTCTAAAAATAAAAGTATTACACAATGAAGTGCATGCAACTAACGGTACATTCTATTAGACACAGCTACAATTTTTGCCCCACAGTGCAGTTTTAACTACAGGATGCTGGAGGTTGGACATTTTTGGTTGGTGAACTACTTTGTCCAGCAGGATAATTGAGACGTTTAAAACCTAAAGTGGCACTGCTGGCTAATCGATTTGTCCCAGCACTACACACATTAACACATCACCACCATACATTGTTAGTGCTTGTTACTCTGCTCTGTAATGCTCAGGACTCTTACAAGATCATCAAAGAGCAAGTATTTTTAGGGCGGTAGATTATAGGCTCTGCAGTGACAGAAACCGGTGATGTATTGGAGTGTGATGTGACCGGTATGAGTGTTTTAGACACAGCAATGCTGCTGGATTTTTTTTAATACCATGTGCAAATAACTATTGAGACATAGCTACCTTATTGCCTCACAGAACAGTTTTAAAATGGGACACAGACTTCAGTGGCTGCAAATTCTTGGTTGATGTACTATTCTCTATCCAGCGGTATCTTTGAGATGTGCAGTGCTGGCTGATTGATTTGTACCAGCACTACATATACTAACACATAACAACCATATCAGGGTCACTGCATAGTCGCAAATCATCCACCACCCAAATACAACTTGGCTCTGAGATGCTGGAGAAGTTCTGTTCTGAAGAGAACAGAGTAAACGGCAGTAAACTCTAACAGTATCTCAGTGATTAATCATCTTAAATGAATAGTTTATTTTAAATAAATACTTGAAATTATAAAATATGAACTATTATAACTAAATACATTTTTAAATATTGATTTTAAATTACTGTAAAGGGGTCCTGGTCACCTCTTAAGGACCCCTTACCTTTAAAATTCCGATCTGGGTGGAGTTTTCATGTTCTCCCCGCATCTGCACAGGTTTTCCCAAGGTTCTAAAGTTTCCTCCCATAGTCCAAAAACATGAATTCAAGGTGGATTAGCTGCTCTAAATTGCCCCTCCAAACCTATGAAGTGCATGTATGTTCCCAGTGATCGATTGGTGCACTTTCCTGTGAAACAATTTCCCCTGGATGGAAATAGGGACACCCCCATGACCCTAGTACACGATTAAGCAGAAGATAATGAGATAAGATGAAATTACTGAATAAATGCTTTGGCTTATCCCACTGAGATCATTTCTTCAAGGGAATTATCAAAGCTATTTACTTTACAATTAATAATTTATATTGTTAGGGTGTTGGATTATCAATCAGAAGGTTGTGGGTTCAAATCCCAGGTCCACTGAAGTTACCAATGTGAATCCTTGAGCAAGACCCTTAACTCTAATTGCTCCAGGGTGCTGTATTAACCCTGTGTTCTGATCTCAACCAAGTTGGGATACTTGTAAGTCGCTTTGGATAAAATGTAAATGTAACAACATATTTTGTTCAAAAACACTTATCCCTAACCCTTGGCCCCGATCCCTAGAAAATGTTCTGAACATCATTAACTATAGGGTTGCATCAGTAAACAGCCCCAGCAAATTAAACTACAGATTTTTTAGCAAAACAAGCTGATGTTAAGTCAAAGTACACAATCTAATATTGATGGTTCTTATATACAATTGCAGCTGTAGTAAATTAGACCTGGATTTTAAGGTGTAACATACGAAAAGGAAAAAAAAATAATATAGTGAGTATGTATGAAAGGGAGGCTCTGAAACAGATTTATCAATCAGAGTTGTCCATAACTGACTTAAAATGCAGGGAGAGCACAATCAAGCAGAGATGATAAACGGGTTGGCAGCTGCACCTTTGTTGAGATTGAGGGAAAGAGAGAGAGCAAAAACGATCAGAAAATGGAAAAGCATAACAGGAAAGTGTTAACACTGACACCACTGAACTGTACAAGTCAAGCTTGTTGATGCTGAAAGACGTAGCTTAAATCTGGCTTCCTAAAAGCATATTCAAGAGCTCGAAATATTGTAGACTGAGGACTGTATTTTCAAGCATATATTTAAGCTACATTTTATAACTTAAATTTAAAACGAGGCATGTTTATGTATCCTGTCTGACAACAAGAACTGATGTAACAACGGCCAGACCAAACACACCGTTATCTCTATAATACCCAACTCGCCTAGAAAAGGTAAATGAGAAAAATCTAATTAAAATTAATTTCACACTTAAGTAATAAGAAACTATGGGATTGTAACTTTTTTTTAAACCTTTTTTAAAACATCTGATGTATCAGAGGACCAAAAGTATTGAAGCACATCTTTTAATGACTAAATTCAGATATTTTATTTAGTTTTGTTGTTACTAAAAATCGGAGCATTCATGAACCGGTCATTGAACCAACCCTAACTTTTTGAAGAAGAGTGAGGCAAAATTTATCCAGACTGTTTAAGAGCTTAACAGTCATATAAACAATAACACAGTCCATTAATGTATCACTGAAGTGTTTTATCTATTATCTATTCTAACTTTAATTATTAAATTAAAATGTCATTAATAAGACCTTGAAAAGGGCTAGCTCTTTATATATATATATATATAAAAAAATCATAGAGTTTAAATTAAAGGTGGTGCACCTGGCCATACACTCTTAAAACAAAGCAGAATCTGGAATCCAATTTAAAATTGTGACAACCTAAATAGACAAGTCGCCAAATTTATCAAATTAATATTTGATTATCATTAATGAAGAAAAAGTGTTTTGTTGCCAAGTTCTTCTGACTACTTTCAGATGCCACCATCAAGCTAACTCATTATTTGATGTGTTTATACTAAGCTTATTATACCTATATGTCTATGGTCAAGTGGGGCTGTTTTGTTCTGAAGGAATCTCATAAGGGTACAAAGGATTATGAACTTGAAATGAAATACCAGAACTTTTTAAATCAAAGTCTATTTGTCTCTGACAATAAATTACATATGGGTCTTTACTGATTAAATTTAGATTTAGTCATTTTACAGAAACTATTGTCCAAAGCGACTTACAAGTGAGAGTGAGTGAGCAATCAACTTAAACTGCAGTATTATCAGTCCTGACTCTTAGTTGATCTGGTTCATTGTCTGCATTTCTTCCAACTCCTTTTTTCCTTTTTTTTTTTTTTTTTTTGAGGTTATGAATGAAAAGATTAACAGAGTTAAGTGTTCACAGAAAAGACGTGCCTTTAGGTGTTTTCTTCAATCAATGTCTTTATTCGGCAATACAGACAAAGCTAGTGAGATCTTTACACTATAGAGCAGTGCTTAAAGACACAACATGAGAGGTGACACTATGGTGAGGTTTAAGGCCCAGATGACTGTAGACACTACAGAAAAATGAGCGAGAAGTGATGTGCTGGTAAAAAAAACATACTATATGTAAGTATTAATTCAAGTATTAATGCAAGGTTCATATAGGCTGGTGTTAGTACTGAATAGGAATAAGATAATTACCAATTACAGTTTTGCAATTAATAGCGATTAAAAATGTCACGATTAATTAATCGTAAGAGCGCCCTCAAGAAGGTAACAAAAATATTTGTAAGTAAAGTATTTATTATGGCACAAGCAAGAACTTTTAAACCAAGTGGCGCACAGAACAAATATGAAGTTTGCCGCACACTTGTCTGTGTACTTTGTCCTTAAAAAAAAAAATGTTTGCATTTAAGACACGTTTTTCTTAACTTTATTTTGTGTTAATAGTGTGTTAATATTTAGCAGTATTGTTTCATTGTAATCCATTGTAATTTAATTTGATTGTAATCCAAAGCATGTACAATAAAACAATAACTTTTTATTGCTTTAAAAAAAATGGTTAGTTTTGTATATCACACACTAATACGAATGTGAAGAGATCAGTGGTGTGCATTATTGTTAATAATGTCACGGCTAGACAAACGGCTTAGCCAATAAGATTTAAGGACCGGAACCACCAGTTTTATAAACCTGATAAAAATTGTTTACCATCAAGGTGCTTTTAACCATGAATTAGATTAATGGACAACCTGCTGGGAGTAAGAGTGCAGTGTAAATTTCTAATTCCTTGTTTGTTTTTTCCACCTTGGTGTTAATATGAAGTATATACAGTAAAGTGTGGCTGTACATATGATTTATATAGGAGTCCAAATAATTATTGCATATGTACAAATTAGTCAATGAACAAGTATTTCCAGGAAGTCCTCTGATACAAATACCAAGAAAGGCATGCTGCAAGTAGAAGGCAGGTCTGACATTTTTACTGAAACATGTTTTATTAACATCTATCCTGCATTTTAAACCACACGTTATATAACTTTATCATCACTGCTTGTAATTGGTTTATTAACTGATCTTTGCTCCATGCTATATTTATATTATATGATGTAAAACATGGCTTAGATGGAAGTGTGTATACTTGTTTGAATGAACAGCAGTTACACAGGAATGACACCGAAGCTAATTCAATTAAACCAAACTAAACTCACTCAGTGTTAACACACCTTTAATCCCTGCTGTCATCCTGACCACCTGCAGTTTACATTTCACCCATCTAAACAGGAAATACTTTTTACTGGCTTCAGTTCAGCCTTCAATGCCATTTCTCACTCAGTACCTTAAAGGAAGGCTGACGTAACCTGTTCCAAACACCAGAGTAACTGGATCTTCTTGACTGAGAGACCACAGGCAGTCAAAATCAGAAACCCCACCATCAGTACCACGACACTAAGCACTGTAACCCTCCAGGGTTGAGTGCTTAGTTCACTGTAATTTTCACTCCTGACTTAGAAGCTCAAATGACATTGCTCCGTTAATTGATGACATGAAGGCATCTGCAAGGCACTGAATGAGTCAGTGAGCAGTGCTACTGACGAAACAAAATGTCAAAGAAAGATAAAGCAAAATATCAACCTCAAATGAAATGCAACTTCTGTCTACGTTCCTGTGATAAGTCAATATATTTATATAATACGTTGTCTAAAAGAAGTTATACAGTGTTTTAAACCTGAATCCCCAAAGAACAAGCCAGAGTGACTGTGACTGGGAAAAGCTCCCTGGTGTTGTTGGAAGAAACCTTCAGTGGGGGACTCCTTTTTGCATTAACAGTGCAGGACACCAATGTAACAGTTGTGAAATGAATTGTGTTTAGTTTTACAAAAATGTAAAAACAGATTCAGTTCAGTGAAAAATCTGAATCAGAATAGCTTTATTTCAACAAGTATGTTACACATACAAGGAATTTGTCTTGGTGAAAGCTGTGCCTATATATAAAATTTAAAAGTGTCAAATAGGTTTTTATATATGGATATGCAGATAATCACAGGATAAAACCTATGTAGTTTAATTTAATTGCAAAATAAGCATTATGATACACAAGGAGGTAAAGTGTAGGTTGTGTTTAAAGTATGGAGTGTCCGCTCTTCAGTGTACACAATGGTCTTTGCAGTAACATCCTACCACAAAGCCCTTAGTTCAATATAAGTCCAGTTTCTGTTTCTTAAATCCGAACGTGTGTTCAAGAAAAAAAATGTATTTGAATTAGTGAATCATCTTTTTAATCCTTTGGTAGCAATCTCAAAAGTGTTTGAAATAATTCAAATGAAATTTACTATGGAATTTATTATGGAAAACAGGGCAGTTACTATAATGAATTAAGATGACTAAATGGATTGTGAGACTGACCATGTTTACCTTGTTTTACTGGAAAGTGTGGCATCAGCTAATAGAAGCTCAAATAAAAGCAATAATAACAATATTCTTTTCTGTACATAATGCATAGACAGACTTTGCAGCTCTGTACAGAAGCCACTGAAATTCCAATTTTTTTTTGAGCTTCCACCCTAATACAACTTTACATATTTAATAAGATGGTGGCTATTTAGGAACAAATTGCATGATTTATTAGTGTATTTTTATTTGATAAATATAGACAGACTTGGATTTTTTTCTGCTTGTACACTATTACAAGAAATGGTTAACGACGACAAACAAACTGTGTACATCTGAGTGAGTGATGATGTGAATGAGAGAAAGTTAGTAAGTGAAAGGATGAGCATGTGAGAAAGAGACAGTAAGCGCACAGTGGCAAGCACACATTTGTACTAATAGACACTCTCCACAAACAGCCTGCCTTTGTTGACAGCCAAAAAGCACCATCTGCAATTTATCCATCTCTCTGCATCACCTGCTATTACTCATCAGGCCTATTGCCTTTAGCATTTCAACTCTCCATTACAATCAGAGAATGTTATGCTGTCACTGCTAAATCAGCTGATACAGTCATGACCTACTGCATTTCTATACCACTGAGTCCTAGAACGTGGAGACCGTCAAACATCAACACATTTATCTAACTCGATTGCACATTTTTTTATTAATTTTTCCCCCCAAAGTCAGTGCACTGTGAAAGGTTAAAAAAGCACTCAATTCTCCATCATATAAACTAAAACAATAAATGCACAGATAAACAAAAACATTGTAGTTCGGAGTTCAGTCAGGGTTGGGGTCAGGCCAAATCAGAGTTATTATTTGTTTGCCAAATCACATTTAAAACCTAGCTGGAGGGTAGCAGTCTGAAGGCTTTACCGATGTAAAATTGAGATTGATCGCACATCGATCTTTCTGCAAGCTTCATGTTAAGCCTACAAAATCTCTTCGGAATTACATTTTTGTTGTTACTTGTTTGATGAGAACTATAAATGCAACATATTTCTTATAGCGAGAGATAAAGTTTATATACACCCACTGCTCTTTAAACAGCACACATATACATAAAAAGCAAAATCTTACAGAATAATAAAAAAGTAGCAAAGTTTACCACATTGCTGTAGATAAACACTAGTTCCATGTTTTAAGATAATATATATTGTAGCCGGTCAACTGCCACTTTTATTTGAAAGAGGCCTTAACTTTTTACACAAATCTGTAGTCTGAATGAAATTATGGGGAAAAGAAAAACACATTTTGACCTCACGTTACAGCAGCAACACAGATATAATATATGGAAAAGCATTCACAGAAGCTAAGAAGATCGCACTGCTTTGCAGCGATAACAACTTCCACTTTGCAGGAAAGATTCATTGTAAGATTTTGTAACTCTGATTTTGGATGAAGGGGCCTGGTTCACAATCTTCAATCTAATTGATTCCATAGGTTTTTAATAAGGTTGAGTTCAGGACTCACTGTGGGCAATGTAAGCTATTAAATACCAAATTCTTCCAATAATCATTATTAACAGATCTTGCTTCGCACAATAGTGTACTCACCCCAAACCTTCCACAAAGTTGGGAGTATATAAGTGAAGACAAGGAGGCTTTCACATGTACACAGTGGAAAGAAATTACTTTCCTCCAGGACCATGGAGCAACATGGAATACACAGTACAAAACAGATGACAAGTGTAGACATGTAACAAGCAGTGTGCCTCATTAAACTAAAACAATACAAAACATTAAAAAATTTTAGGTAGGACAGTGCAAGATTGATGTTACAGACTGAATGTTTATGGTGGGAATAAGGTGCAGAAGTGACAATGGATGAATACAGCAGTTACTGAGGAAGAGGGTGCACAGCGCTCGGTAAGCTACAGTATTTAGTAGCACTTTTTCTGGTAAGGATAGAAGCGGTTAATTTATGTGTGTGATGTAGGTTTTTTTTGTATTTTTGTAAGTTATCTATGTTGCCTAATACACTTACACATAGAGGAATTTGTCCTCCACATTTAACCCATCTAAACACACACATATACACACACTGGTGAAGTGAGCACACAGATTTGGATGAAATTGTCCAAATTACAAAAGAACTTAATTCTATACACCAGCCTGAATAAAAGGGCCAATTAATTCAACAATTAAGAGGCGTCTCGAAATAGTTCTGTCCCTGTGGTACACAGGTTCTCAAAGTTTTTCTGCCATGCTTCTTTTGGAATATAAAAAACAGTCTTTAGTAATTTCTGTGGTAATTGATTTTATTTCTAAAACAGGTAGTTCTGGTCCTTAAACCGGATTGGCTGAGCCGCTTGTCTATGCGTGACATTATTCACAATAACCCACACCTCTGAACGCTTCACATTTGTATATATGCGCGATATAAAATATATCGTTCTCCCGAACTTTTTTATAAACAGTGTTTTGAAATTTGTCCACTAGATGACATTTAATTGATAAAGTAACTGGCAATCTTTTACTTGTGTCGAAGTTTATTTAGAAAAACGGACTGAATTATGTCGTGGAAGGCTTTCAGTCAAAGCATTTATGAATCAAACCTTGTTTTTTTATTATAGTGTGTTGGTAACCGTTTTATAAAAGCAATAAGGCATTCAAGGTTGTGCATTATTATGAATAAATTACAGCAAAGAGGTTTAATGGTACTTCCCTTGAGTGTCCTGCCTAATAACACCTCTTTCCTGAGGTTTATTCACAATAATGCAGGCCCTCTTGTACCTCATTGATTCATTGAACCACTTTGACACTGCTCCTGCAATCAGTCAATTATCAATCGAAAATATTACATAAAATGCAAAAACTTTGCAAAAAAGTTTAATTTGCCAAAAAAGTAATTTGTAACTCTCATAATTATAACAAGATTACCATGAAATACTTCTCCATTTTGAAAATGTAGACACTCAGTCAGAACGTCCACTGTGAAAATATTCAATTTAAATATAATACATTGGTTACATCAGTATGACACGGGGGTGCACTTTAAGAACTGCGGTGCTAAGCTGAAAGCATGGTTTGTTACTCATGGTCACCTTAAAAAAGATTCTGATGTTAAAACACTGGTTCCGCAATTAATTAGATTTTTTGATGACGAAAGAGTCAAACCGCTCTTCAAACTCTTCTCCGGCGCATCCCAAATACTTCAAACCTCAGGACGCTGTAGTTGTCAATTCATGTGTGAAAATGATTCCTCCTGCTCCCTGAATAATTATTTTATAATTTGAGCCTAATGAATCTTGGCACTGTCGTCCTGGAAGCCACTTGTACCATCAGGGAGGACAAAACACTGAAACACTGACAAGAGTAGAGGCAGTACATTCAGGTAGACTGCTGACTGCCATACCTAAGGGCACAATACTACTACTACTACTACTAATAATAATAATAACAATTATAAGCACTGCAACCACAAAAGAAAAAAAATAAACAACTGCAAAGCCAATAAACAGCTCAATTCAATAAAATCTTCCTGCAGGAGAAGCACTTGTGAAAATGACTTCTTCGAAATGACACTGCGCATGATCTTGTATTGTCCCAGCATCGATTAATTGGCTGGGGTTTCACCCGCACATAGTGAATTACAGGTGAAACAGGTGAGTAACAACAAGAATAATGCCACCCAATTAAATTAGAACAAAAAATTTATTACATATCTAATTTGAAATTGTTCAAGATAAATGATATAATAAAACCCCAATCCTGACCAATCACCTGTTCCTATATTCACCTGTTCCTATTCCTATATGCAGTAAAACAAAACTCTGAAACAATCACCGAAATAAAGATCTACACATGTTTAAGTAAATTCTGTGCGTTTTTAACTATTAATATTCCAGATTTGACCAGCAGGCAGAGGATCCTACTTACAGTCTCTTGTTCTATTAATGCTTAATGTCATTATCTTTATGTTTCCCATGTTTGGTAGAAACAAAAGAACAGAGGAAGATTCTTATTTTGAGTCATCAGTGTGGACTCTTTTCAAATTGGTTTGAATTTTCCGAAGTCTAAAAAAAAAGAAATAAAGAAAGGCACGTGTCTGACCAGCATTTTTGTTACCATGGTAACCACCATTCGTTTACTGGTTACCATTCTCATTAACTTTGTGATGATGTGCGGAGGCAAAATGGCAAATCGCAAGTCTAATCCACAGTATTTAAAATGTGGATTTTGCTTCACTGAGGAACAGTTTTTGATTTTGTAAAAGTAATTGCTCTTCAATTCACTTTGCATGTACAGTATATGTATGTTTATGTCAGTTTTAAGGGCTATTTTTTGTTCAGAAATTTGTTCAGTTGTTTACTATAAAAGTGGGTCGCAACTTAATAGCCATGAGAACATGCGAGTCCAACTGTTTGGTCAGATAGATGGATGAGGAATGTAAAAATGAAGGGTCAGGTGGATGAACCACTGGGTTGACGGTTAATAGACTAACGGACTGTACGGTTGAAAATACAGACCAAGAAACAAACAGATTCAGTAGCTAAAATGGCTGAAGGAACAGATTTTGGGAACAGATTTTCTGAACAGATGTCACATTTTAAATGCAAACAGAACACCGTGCTCTCTCCTTCTAACCCCACCTGAGTGATGAGGTCCTCCATGTCCTCTGTACTGTCATCATGTTAATATTTAATATTCTTCTGCTTATTTTAATTCATGTACCTCAATATTGACAGAGACGCTTAATTTACTACAAGATTAAGCGAGTGCGAGATTATTGTTTGATTTCTTGTCGTTTGAACGGTAAAGGGCTTTTTTATGGGCGCAACTGTGTAAGCTGGAAAGATTGATTATAGAAATGAGATCTGAATTATTCATGCATATGATCTCAATGAGATATTAAAAAAAACATATTTTATTCTAGTTCAAAGTGCTGCCATCTGTCTGACAAGACATGTTTCCTTTTTGATTCATAATCATGACAAGACAAATCAAAAAACCAAACCATCGTCGACAGGTTGCCAAGCCATCACAGGGCAGACACACATTTACACCAAGGAGCAATTTACCCAACTGATTTTTAGATTGTGAGAAGCGATTTGCTCAGACACGGAGAGAACATGCAAAGTCTGGAGCTAAAATCTGTTTTAGAGCCACCAAAGAAAACTTCTTAATGATTCTATGGTCTGAGATGCAGCAGGATTACTTATAGGATCTGTTATCATTATAATGATAAATATTATATAAATACATAATAATTGGGCTGGCACAGTGGCATAGTAGTTAGCATGCTTGCCCTCTTCTGGGTGTACCTGCGACTGATAGAAACAAACAGTTACCTGATGCAGGAATTTATAGAACATTGTTGTTTTATGTAAGGCGGTGGCCATGTAAGGAAACAAAAGTGGGTGGGGCTTCATCAGGGAAAAGATGGCGTGGGGTTCCATCGTGCTTTGTATCCTATGGTTCAGCAAGGAAAAAAAGGGCTGGGGCTTGTGGTTTAGCAGGGAAAAGCGGGTGGGGTTCCATTATGCGTATCCCATGGTTCAGCAGGGGAAATGGGTGTGGGGCTCCGTCGTGCGCATCCCTTGGTTTAGCAAAGAAAAAAGGAGGTGGGGCTCCATTGTGGGTATCCCATAGTTTGGTAAATTTGCCTAAGACAGAAGACAGAATCAAGTGATCCAGTGATGAGATCATCTAAAGCCCTCAGTGATCTCCTGTGTTAGTACCATGATGCACCTCTACACACATGTGAGAACCAGGATGTTAGTTCTGTGTTCTGTTTGTTAATAAAGCAGGACCTGATCACCTGATCCACATTTCATTCATTTAAATGCCTCATTATAATTTCACCTTTGAAAAATCTGATCATCCTCCTGTCCGTCACAGATAGAGCTCATCATTAATGTCAGTCTGCTGGAGCTGACAGACTTTATTGCTCATAGTAATTTACTAATTGCATGTTAGCACAGGTTCAAAATATATTTCTGCACCTTACAGGCAGATAATTTTGGCGAATCCCTCCTTTGATTTGATGTGATTCCACACCTGATGGTGTGGATGGAGACGCACAGCATGTACGATCTCTTGTCTGGATATAAAAGAATAAATATCCTGCTAAACCCTAAGCACTGGCTAAATCCGCTGTTTGGTATGCACTGCTGTGACTGCTGTTTTTTGTAACCCCCCCTCCCCCCTCCCCACTCTGTCATTTCTGGCTTGAATTGGCAGTCGTTTGATGTGCTGATTGGAAAAAGGAGGAAAAGGGCAGCTGTGTATCAGTGTGCGTCTCCAGGGATGGTTGGTTTGATGGCTAAATGAAGATCTCTAGTGCTTTCTTGTTAGCCTCCTCTGAGCCTCCCTGAAGATGAAGTACAATTAAACAATGAACCACTTTCACAGCTAAGTCAGCACCTGAAACCTGACACCAGGGACACGGATCCTCACCTCCAACCACCTCCACTGCAAAACACCTCCTTACTTCGGCTTCAGAAACAGACACATACAGTGGATGGTTGATAGAAGGATGGATGATTGAGTGTATGTGTAAGTGGCTGGGTGGATGTGTGTATACAGGAATGCATGAATAGATGTGTGGTTCGATAGATGAATAAGAGAATGAAGGTTATATGAGTGAATGTATCAGTTAAAGGGTAAATACACAAGCAGATAAGTGGATGGATGAATGAGTGAGTGTATGATTGAATTTAAGGTTGAATGGATGAATAACTTGTTTTTGATTGTTGTGAATTAGCGATTAAGGATAACTCAAGTTGCAGCATCTGTACCTCTTTGTAAATCTCTGTACATATCGGTACCTCTGCATAACTCTTCGTACCTCTCCATACCTCTGCGTAACTCTTCGTACCTCTCAGTAACTTTTCGTACATCTCCGAACCCATCCATACCTCGTCCTACCTCTCTGTAACTCTCTGTACCACTCCATACCTCTCTGTTACTCTTGGTAACTCTCCATTACTCTTCATACTACTCTGTAACTCTTTGTACCTCTCCTTCCCCCTCGATACCTCTTCATACTTCTCCGTACCTCTCTGTAACTCTTGGTATCCTTTCATAATGCTTCATACCTCTACGTAACTGTCTGTACCTCTCCGTAACTCTCCATAAGTCTTGGTATCTCTCCGTAACTCTTCATTCCACTCCGAATCTCTCTGTAACTTCTGGTACCTCTCCCAATTTTCGGTACCGCTTCGTACCTCTTGTGCAGATTTTAGAGCCGAACTAACAGAGGTGGTACTTAGTGATCTGAATCACAATGGCTGCTAAATGTGAATTTTTGAAATCACGCAGTCATGTGTGCATAATTTATTAGAAAATGATTTTAGAGAGTCATTTTATTACATTTACATTTACAGTGGGTGGCCTCTCAGTACTGAGGATTACCAGTTGGACTTCCAATCTGGGTGGAGTTTCTATGTTCTCCTCGTGTCCGCTTGGGTTATCTCCAAATTCTCTAGTTTCCTCCCACATTCCAAAACATGGATTGAAGGTGAATCAGCTGCTCTAAATTTTCCCCATAGTCTGTGTGTCCCAAGCCCGGTAGAGGTAAGGGTTCCTTTGGATAATAAACAGTGAACTCCAAAAGAAGGTTATTTTTTTAAATTTCATTTACAGTAATTTAAATAGTAACCAGTCACTTACATGTTTTAATGTGAGATCAGCTTTGTGTGTGTGTGTGTGTGTGTGTGTGTGTGTGTGTGTGTGTGTGTGTGTGTGTGTGGTCATCTCTAGCCGCTGAAATGCTTACACTGAAGTTTGGATGCTGTATGATGAAGATTTCTATTTATATTAAAATGAGAACCTTGTCCTGGGGGAGACATTCAGAAGGCAACAAAAATGCTGTATTGTGTTGTGTGTGGGTGTGTGTGTGTGTGTGTGTGTTAGATAAATAGACAGAGCACCCATGAGGAGGCCTCTGACAGGCAAAATGGCAGTTCTTTATCCAAATCGTCCCTGAGGATCCTGAACTATGGTAATGCTTAACAAAAATTAACTAAATTGCAAAATATTATGCTTTTGATAAAAAAAAATCATTTAACAAGCCTCAAAATAAAACATACAGATTCACAAATAACCAGAGAATTCTCAACTGCATCTCAGACTTACTCTTTACTTAGTTGACTGACTGTTTGTGTGATTCTTTGGTAGGTTGGTCAGTCATTGCTATCCTTTGCCCGGTCGCTTGGTTGGTCGATCGTTTTATCTGCCTGTCCATCAGTCGGTCCATTGACTAGTCGGTTGGTCCATCTGTCTATTTGTTTGGTCAGTTGTCTTTGGTTGTTTTGTTGGCAGTTCGTCTGTTGGTTTAGTTCATATGTTTTCAGTCATATTTGTCTATCTGTTAATCTTCATTCATCCTAATTGTGTTAATGAAGGATGTAGACGTGGTTATGTGAAGATGTTTAGAGACTCGGTCTGAATCAAACTTCACTCTGATGATATCACTGGTTCATCACTGGAGTTTTACAGTGGAATTGTTGGTGATGGACAGCTTGAACTATATCTCATTACGCACTAATCCCCCTCCGAAAAGTCATTGGTGTGAGCATCGATACCAAACAGCAGAGTGGGGAAAAACCCCTCCACTCCTGTGCACCTCATCACCACATTTACTCAGAGCTGCTCACCATTCTGCTCTTAGCTCCTTCTCTTTTTTCTCGCCTCTCTCATCTGGCCGTAGCGTGGTCTGAGCCGGGCCGGTTAATTAAACTCAAGGGTGAGACGTTATTTGTGGGAAGAAATCCAATTATTTCTCCTTTCTGTGGAGTGAAAGAGAAGTGAGGGAGTGAGGAAAGACGGCCACTGCGGCCTCTTAAGATTCTCCCACACGAAGCCGTATCAGACGGATGAGTACAGCGTGACAGGGCCGATTGACACTTAATAGGACGATGCTGTTTGTTGGATAACGGTGGCGTACGACAAATACGTGAAGTCGGCATCATGATAAAACCATGCCATTCACATTCGCGTGTTCAGCTTTCATGTGGCAAAAGACACAAGATGAAAAGAAAACATTACTCCACATTAATTGTAACTTCAAAGCCAAGAATTAGACAAAAGAGCTTGTTTAGAGAACTTCTGCACCCCTTAATTATGACCTCGGGGTTTTTACAAGCAGGAGAAAGAATGACGGAAGTATTAATCAGAAGATTGTGTTGGAACAGATTTCGTACCGCTCGCTGGTGTAATTACGCCAAACCTGTTTCAGCTTCAAAGTGAACATGCCAAACTGAAATCATATTACCAATTTCAATGGAACCCGTCGATTCATGTTTTCAACATGGGAGGTAAAATCTGAACTTCATCATCCCTCAAGATTTATAAACACTGATGCTTTAAACCAACAATGTGGTGCACTCGCTCAATCCTAAAACTGGGTCAGGTCAGGAACCGATGCAGGAGTAGCAGATGGACCCAGTTTAAGACGTTCTAATGAGAAAATTCTCATTAAAAGTACCAAACCATGTCTCTATATACCGGACAGTCTCCTCCAGCATTGTGCTACATAAGGAAACTGACTCCATAGTATACATACCATAATAATCAATATTAACAGGACCTTTAATGTGCTTTTTTTTTTCAAAACTGTTAAGTTTTTATTACAAATTCTTGTTTAATTAGATTTATTAACCTGATAATTACACAAACAATATAACAACAAATTACATGTTGATTATATAATGAATATAACACTGCACTAAATAATGACATCATCACTATTAATATTAATAGTATTATTATTTTTTTTGTAATTACTATTATTTAAAAGCCAACGTTGATTTAACATCTCAAACCTGGTGAAAGCGGCTGTGCCTGGAAATCTAAATTCTGTGCTGGTATGACAGCGATCAATACCAACAATAACACGAGCAAAATTGGGGAATTAGGAATTCCATCTGTTCCATATCAAATGCCATTACATTTGTTTATTTATTTATTCACCTGTCACATGTCATAGCGGCGGGTCAGCATGACGTGTGTGTGTGTTTGTGTCCGAGACGTAATTTCACTCTTTGATGTCTCCATAGGGAACATCCGAACCCCTAATCTGCCCCTCTGAGTGTGAACTCTAACCCTGTGAGGGTCACTCTCCACACGGCGGCCTAATCCCAACCAGTCAATAGAAGCAGGGCATAAGGGCATGGCTGAAAATGAGCAGCACACACACACACACACACACACACACACACACACACACACACACACACACACACACACACACACCATTATACATAGCTGTAGGGTTTTTCCATACAAGGCAGCTGCAAAAGAAACACACCTACACTCACACTGATAGCCACTGTGGTTGCCCATGAGGCTATATCGACCAGCTGATATAAACACACCCCTGCTCATACAGACATGCACCTACTAACGAGTCAGCTCATGCAGATTCTCTCAGGCAGGTTCTTTAACGCTTTAACAGCCAGCCAACGGAGTGGAACATGGCATTTGCTGCTGGTCAATCAGCACCTGCTCGTCTGCTTCAGATCCGACAGGAAAACATTGATTTATTCCTCTTCACTGTATTCGAGTCACACCGCACCGATTAAGTGGCATTTCATCAATAGTTACTCAAAAACACACCAATATTAAAGACAACAGTTTACAATATTTACTTATCATCTTCCATCTGAACTTCATAAAATACACACACAAAAAAAAATAAAAGTCACCACTGGACTTGACAGTGGCTATGATGTTGTGATAGATTTTCTCCAAACCTGCTTCTGTGCAATATGGCTAAAGGATGTTTTTCCAGAGGCCTCATGGTTGGTTCAGGTGCCACTTTTTTTTTTTTTTTTTTTAGAAATTAGAGTCTAATCACCCAGCTACTAAAGTGTGAAATGTAAA
Source organism: Xyliphius kryptos (assembly GCA_025769995.1). Classification (NCBI taxonomy): domain Eukaryota; kingdom Metazoa; phylum Chordata; class Actinopteri; order Siluriformes; family Aspredinidae; genus Xyliphius; species Xyliphius kryptos. Next base: position 12,095,691 of record JAOUQT010000001.1, on the reverse strand, counting down.
CTTGTAATGACAGCGTCAGTTTGTAAAACCAAAAGACTGATGTTGTAATTTAAGTATTTATAAAGTGTAGGCACAGCATTAGTAAGATCTAATTACAGGTTTACAGGTTCTGTTTACTTGCGCTGTATTAACTTCTGACTAACAGACTAAAACTTTGCTAATTAAGCTATTCGATTCATAACCATCCTGGTTCTTTAGTCAGGGACATTTTCGTCTGAGCCGAAAGATCTGAGCTCTGTGTATCTGCTTCTGTAACATTATTTTCGATCTGAATGACAAGATCAAAAGTGACCAACCACCACCACCCTTTTATACAAGCCTTTTTCCTTTTTCCAAATTTCCTCTGGGATAAATACAATTTTCTGTCTGTCCGTCTGCCTGCCTGTCTGTCTGTCTATCTATCCATCCATCTATCAAGATTCAAGGTTCAAAGTGGCTTTATTGTCATGACTGTGTAGCATTGCAACAGTGATAAAACAAAAAAATAAGAATAAAATAATATAAATAAATAAATAAAAAAGTACAGCGGGTGAAATGAGTATTGAACACGTCACCATTCTTTTCAGTAAATATATTTCTAAAGGTGTTATTGACATGAAATTTTCACCAGATGTCAACCAACCAAAATTGGGATACTTGTAAGTCGCTTTGGGTAAAAGCGTCTGCTAAATAACTAAATGTAAATGTAAAATGAAAATTTCTTTGTATGTATGGATTACTTCTGTTTTTACCGACATCTGTTGAAAATTTCATGTCAATAACACCTCTAGAAATATATTTACTTCGAAAAATGGTATCTATCTATCTATCTATCTATCTATCTATCTATCTATCTATCTATATATATATATATATATATATATACTATAAACTATAAAAGACGCTTTAATTGCTGCAAAATGTGAATAAATATCTATCTTCATTGTTTTATCTTCAAGTTACAAGAATATTCAAACTTTTGAGATTTGATTGAATTTTTCAGGCACTGGTTGTGTATTTACTGTTGAGTAGACATTTTTCTTTTGTTTACAGGCCTCAGGATGTTCAGACTTGCTAACAGGACTGTGAGTGACGTTTTAAACATTAACAGAACAGCGTGTCTTCATTTCAGCAGCTTTATACATTCAGTCTTAAATACGGCAACAAACTCCTGCCAAAATGTCGTGGGTGAGTGAGAAAGCACACAGCCTGTTAAGATTACAGAGCTAAATTGGGCGAGAGAAATAGATAGTTAGATAGAGAGGGAATGCTATGGAGGGAGGAGGAGTGTTTCAATGAGTTTGACTCTCAGGGGAGACAGGTCAGTGGACTCTAATAGGAAATAGTGATCAAGGTCAAAATGGGCATATTATCATCATTGAGACCTGGCACTGTGTGTGTGTGTGTGTGTGTGTGTGTGTGTGTGTGTGTGTGTGTGTGTGTGTGTGTGTGTGTGTGTGTGTGTGTGTTGGGGTTAAACAGATGGTTGTGTGCTTTAGGTTCGAGGGTTAAACGTACAGTTGGGATTGTACTGGTGCATGATGTGACTGTGTTCTTTAAAAGGTGGAGGTTAACTGAAGGTTGTTTGTCCTCAGAGTTTGCTGCAGTATCTGTGTTTGTCGTTTTTTCTTAAATAAAAATGATGGAATTTCTTACGGATGGGTCGGCGCTGCACTTACAGTTCAAAAGCTGCGATTCATTACTTCTTCCATGAGTACGGTGGACACATGCCTAACGCAGAACAGCCAGCGAGCCTCCCGTTTACCAAATGAGTGCCAGATTTCTGAAAAGAAATCGGCCAACAAGAAATATGTAGGAATTCAAGCGAGTGATTTAGTTGTATTTGATGTGAATGAAGTTGTCATTAAAGCTACCAGTGCTCGTCCATGGCCTTCAACTTAATCCCTACCGTTCTGAAATTCACATGTGGCTTTAGATTTATTGGATTTGTAGTTGAACACACACGAACACCTAGCAATGAGATTCAGAGAGAAAATATAAAAGTTCTGTTCAAAAGTTCTTAACTTGGGGTTGGGGTTAATGATGTTTGGATTAATTATGATATAAACACAACACAAATCACCTTGATGTGTTCTGGAGCATGTAGGATTATGTTAAAAATTATTAAGACCTTGCAATTTGACCCCATTAATTATACTAATGTTGTAATATATATATATATATATATATTAGGTTTTTATCCTTTATATTGTTCAGTAAGAATTATAAACTTAAGTAATGCATACATAACAAAATACTAAATATGACAAAAAAATATTTTAATTGGAAAACATGCACCAATTTTTACACATGTACATTTTTTCAATTATATCGGCTTAATTTAGAGTGATCACAATCACTGTGATATGGTTTAATCTTAAACTCCTGAAAAAGTTTGTTTTTAAATTGTCTGACAGTTTTGGACTCTCCTTTTACCATCTCATTGTTTCGACGGTGTCTTGTTTCATAGCTCAGATATTAGTTTGCTCTTGTTTAGCTTCAGCTTACTTGATCTAAAGCTCAACCTGTCATTATCCAGTGATTCCAAGATGCTGCTGAAACAAATTGCATTTTAATGTTTGTATTCAGAAAACTTGTGTAAAGGCTTGCCGTGTGAATTTGTGAATGGAACTCTTGTTTAGTTAAAGGTCTTTGATCAGTTTCATCAAATTTGCCGTAGCAAATCAATCGTATGCATGGGGGACATGAGGGTCACGTCCACACGTCCCATTCCGTTGCTCTGCATTACAGAGCTGTCACCGGGATTAGTCAGAGATGTAAAAACGCCAACCCTAATCAACTTCTCATCCATAGTGGAATATTCCAACAGAGCAGAACAGCAGACAGCCCAAGACCTTCAGTAAATGTCATCCAGGTGATAATTACATCTCAGAAGGCAGACCGACAGGTGCAGGGTTTGACAGACAGACAGACAGACTGATAAATTGATAAATAGATCACTTTGACCTTTGTACTCGATAAGAATTTCACTTACAGCCTGAGATGACTTGACCCAACCATCGTCTTACTAACATGTGAACGGAGGGAGGCGGGGAGGAAAAATAAATGACATGAAATAAATGTTGGAATGGGCTGCTGGGTCATTTCTGTCCAATCAGATGTCCAAAGATTAGTCTCCATAATTATACTAAAGGGCGATGGGGTTGATATACGTACAGGTCGAAGGTCGAGGCCGTTATAAGTGATTCTCCGGCGGAGTGTAATGCGAGGCCTCGTCTCCATTCCACCGGCTGATTGCCGACTGTCACTTTCCCTTCAGCCTATGTAAATTTTGTCTGGGAAGAAATACAGGGGGAGGGTACGAGTGTGCGTGTGTGAGATGGGACTGAGGGGGGTGCTGCGAGTGGGTTCTGTCCACTCAAACCGAGGATGCCGTGCCTGTGCCGGATCCGTTGTGTCTGTAAATGGTTTCTGGTGCCAATCTGAAGAAGGACATTTTGGTCTCATCCTCTTTAATAGGTTGTCCTTCTCAGGCTAAAATTGAAACCCCCGACATGGCCTAAGGCAGGTGATAAAAATTCAGTAATTCGCCTGGGGTCAGCGTGCTGCCATTTTTTGGAGTTGGGGGAGTAATTATACTGCGCTAACGCTGAGAAATGGCATCGAGGAAGGGTGGGTTTCAGATGCACATGAACTTTGATGGTGCTCTAACCTTCACAAGTTCAAGAACTTTAAACATCCAAACAGAACGTTTTGCTACGAACATTCTCAAAGACTTGTAGATATTCTTTAACATAATCGTGGTCCACGTAACTATCTTTTGCCAGAGCCGTCCATGCAGACCTGCCAAAATCTTTATCCAAGTCTTTCACTCAAGTCCACGTGCACAAATCATCCCTCCACATACACATCTCTCTATTGATCCCCATATACCTCAAAAAACAACGAGTGTAATTCTCCATTGAAATGTCTCTGAAAGGAGGAAAATTGAAAAATGAAGCAAGCGAGTCCCCTCGGAGAGAAAGCCAAATGAAGGCAGACGGCGCGTCATGTTAGTTTTATATGACATTATTATTCTGAGAGTCATAAATTCCAGGCATGTTAAGATCTCAGACAACAACAATATGAGATTCAATCAATGCAGTGCTCTCAGGAGGCCCCGCTGCCAGGTGACTCCTTAAATCACTTGCTGCAGGATCCTGCATAATTATGTGCCATAGTTGGCCTGTGTTCTGTTGAGTTAATGTGAAAATACGCATCGAACACGGGATCATAAAACGAGGCCAGTTAAGGATATCACACGCCTGCGATCCGCCACGCTGCCTTTTCAGTGCGCTTGTCTTTATGCCTGTTCAAAACCCCCCTTCAGGAGTTTAATTTGTGCAATGGAATATAAGAACCAACAGGTTTTTAAAAGAAAAGGGGAACCAATTTACAAAATTTTTAATGTATAAGTTCAATGGCTTCATTTATACTCTAAATGTGTCTAAATGCAACGCTGCTATATCTGTCTGTCCCTATACCTGTCTGTCTGTAAATTTGTCTGTATAGGAAGTTAAAATAGTCTTGCAGTTTTGTGTAATTAATGGTTTTATTGTGTCTTTAATATTAAAGTTTTTTGACAGTTGTATTTTAAATGTAAAATAAAGATAAAGGTTTATCTTATTTTAAATTATTAATGACATTTGATTAGATGTTGATCCAGATGTTTTAATTGCTCCAATTCATTTTTATGAAGGTTACCTGCTACAGAAAACAAATATCCATAATTTAATATTACTACTTTTGTACTAAATGTTACATAGTGAAAAATAATAAATCTTTAAATACAAAATTTAACAGAACATATATTTTTTCAAATTTATTGAAATTTAATTTGTGATATTAAAAGTTAAATAATTTACTTATGTATTATCATTAATAGTGATAGTATTAATATTGTATTATTTATGCTTTCAGTCATTCATTTATTCATCCATTATCTTCCGCTTAATTCTCTACGAGGGTCACGGGGGCCCATTGAGGGGAGAAACGTTTCGGACTCTGGGGAGATATACTCAGGACAGGGCGCCAATCTATCAATGGACACACACTCACACACACAGTCTCACACACAGTCACATACACAAACACAGACTATACGGGGCAATTTAGAGCAGTCAGTTTACCTTGAATTCATGTTTTTGCGCTGGGAAGATACACCCAGGACACGGTGCCAATCTATCACTGGACACACAGCCACATACACAAATAGAGGCTGTATGGGGCAATTTAGAGCATTCAATTTACCTTGAATATATTTTTTGGACAGGGGGAGGAAACCCGAGAACATATAGGAAACCACCGTGCTGTTTACTTTTTACATTGAGCGTGGTAAATGAATTTAAGCTGGAAAATCATCAAAACAACACATTTTACTAGCACCGCTTAACAACCAGTTTAAAAAAATGTGCATTTATATAGGGAATGATATTGTACTTTGTAAATTATGATAATTTTTTTTTAAAACAAATCATGTCTGCATGTACCTGATGTGTGAGAATGCAAGTGTGTGGTGGTGGGGCGGTGGGCCGGCGGGGACATGTGTCTGTGTGTAATGTATTCAGTGATTGAGTGCAATCTGATGGCCTTTTGATTACGATGCTAATGAGAGTCCGTCCTCTTACAAGCGGAGCAGACTTAATGAGAATGACACAGCCCATTTCAGATGGATCATCCCCCAGTTAATATTTCCAATCTGTTAATCAATAACCTGATCAATAGGCACAGAGGCAGACGGGATAATTTGAACCATCAGCAGTAAAGTCCATGGAAAAAAAGATAAGTGCAGGACTCTAATTAAGCAAGATGTTAAAAGAAAATGTGATTCCTTTATAATGATGTGGCATTTTTAAATAAATACATATATATTTATAATATTTATAAATATTATAAATAAAAAGATACAGAATAGTGCAGCATTTAAAATGAATTGCATTATTAACAAATAATTTTATTTAAGTAAAATTTCTCTGGGAAAATCACATTTTTGGTGGCAAGGTGGCTTAGTGGTTAGCACGTTCGCCTCTCAGCGCTGGGGCTTCCTGGTTCGAGTTCCAATCTGGGTGGAGTTTCCATGTTCTCCCCGTGTTCACGTGGTTTCTCTGGGTTTTCCGGTTTCCTCCCACAGTCCAAAAACATGGATTCCAGGTAAAATTGAATGTTATATAGTGTGTGGATGTGTGACGCCCGAGGTTTTCTCCCCTGGACGGGTATGAAGAGCCTCACCGTGACCCTAGTAGGGAAAAAAGTGTAAGATAATGGATGGATGGAAAATCAAATCTTTGAAGAACATCTGCATCACAAATCAAATGATGTAGTTATTCTATATATGGAGTTTTTTTAACAGCTATCAAAAGTTTCTTTTATTTTTTTGGAAATCCAAACCCCACCTTCTCAACTCCGCTGATTCAGTGATTTTGCTTTTTTGTTCTCCTTTAAAACATTTAGATGATGATCATGTAATAAGCAAAGTTGGGACTGGACCGGCAGCAGGTCTTCATTTCTGGAGTTGAGCCCTTAAAAAGGTTATTATGTTCAGAAGGTGGCCTACAGCTGAGCTGTAGCACATTAGAGCCAATAAATGTGCGTTGGCACTACTCAATTTAAAATAAAGCCCTCTCTTCCTGGTGTATTTAATAGGGTTTCTGAAGCAGCACAGTCACTCGTCTTTTATTCCTAACATTCTTCTTGTGTGTAACACGTTGTATAAAATCATTTTCAGTCAAAACCTCTGACAGTTTTTTAAAGCTTTATTTTACGCTCCATATTTTCTGGCTGACTGTTTGCAGATGGCAGGTATGAGGTAAATAAACCAGAAATCCTTTTAGCTCATGTTGAGTTCTAGAACGAAAGGTGGAGGTCACGGAAATCACAGGAAAGTTAAAATTAAATTATGGAAGCATGTAAAAGTAAGTTAGGGTAAATTATGAATTATGCCTTAAAAGAAAAGCAATAAAATTATCAATAATGGATTATTACCTTTATTAATACCTTGTCCAGCTCTGCAGTGAACTTACATCACCTTTTTTTTTAACACAAAAGTACAGCCAGAATAAAGATTTAGATTTTTTATCTTTCATCACTTGGGGAAGGGGGGGGGGTAACCGTGTTTTGTTTAGTCTCAGTTTTACAGTTTTGTTTCAAACATTTAATCCAGGGGTGTCCAGAATTTTTTGCAAAATGTTGCCAAATCTGATAAAGTGAAGATGCCTGGGGCCAAAAGTTCCTTCTGACATTTTGAACCCTAAAAGTTATATACAAATACACACTGATATAAAATAACTTTTATTGTCACAATGACGGTGTAGCTGAATAAGCCCCTCAGGCGTGAACAACTCTAAGCACCGTAGAATTCTTTCACATCTGGAGAGTCAGAGAACATTAATCACACTGTATAGAATACCTTACAGTTCCGAAATTGTCACGTTCATGTTGTTGTCACCACCTCTTAAATAATCAGTAGTTAAGAAAGATGCCTCTGTGCTTTCATCGCAGGCTAATGAGAAATAATCATTTATCCATCCATCCATTATTTTCCGCTTATTCCTCTACCAGGGTCGCGGTGAGTTTCCCCATGCCCATCAAGAGGAGAACATCCCGGGCACTGGGCAGACACAACCAGGACAGGGCGCCAATCCATCACTGGGTACTCACTCACACATCCACACCGACAAACACACACTATACAGGGCAATTTAGAGCATTCAATTTACCTGGAATCCATGTTTTTGGGATGTGGGATGAAACTGGAGTACCCGGAGAAAACCCACACAGACACGAGGAGAACATGGAAACTCCACCCAGATTGGGATTCGAACCGGGAATCCCGGGAAAGCTGTGTTCGAGAGGCGAACGTGCTAACCACTAACCCACCATGCTAACCATAATCATTGATTTACTTATTTATTTATTTATTCTAAAACAATGGTGAGTCATAAATCACACATTATATACAAAATGGCCTGTGGGCCGGACTTCAGCCATGCACGTTTTAAGGAAATCCACAGTAAAGGCTCTAAAGTTAATATACCCTGAGTAATTGTTTAAGTCTTGCTCCGTTTCGGAACCATGGATTGCTAGAATTATTACAGCTTCATATTTATAATGACTTGGAACATGTGTGTGAGAGAGAGAGAGATTATTAAACATATAGAATATTTATTTCAAACATATTTCTTCACTAATTATTATCATTATTTTACTGGTTTCATTTATATTTCACGGAATTTCTTTATTAATTCATTAAATGCAAGCCTGTTTCGGTAACACACACACTCCGGTATACCAGCCGGCAGGTTTCCGGGTTACAGGATGGACATGCAGACTGCTTACAGACAGGACCCAACCAGCTGGGAATAGAACCCAGGATCCTTCTTGCTGTAATGTGAGTGTGCTCAACCCAAGGTCTTTATTTCTTGGTATAAAGTAAAAGAACAGCCGAACCAGTTCCCGTTTCCATTTGAGGAGCATGTCGGTTATCTTAGTGGTCATCTGATAATTACAGGTAGAACGTTTCAGGTCGTTACTGTAATTAGTGTGAACAATGTCTACTAGTGACTGTGCTGTGTTCATTAAGATGATAACACACACACCCCGTCTGTCCATGTAAATGAGTGATGGGTCCCATCCTAACCAGTGTGACGGGTCATTGTGTTATGTGTTGTCTGTGTCATTGATCCTGTCCTATTAAACATTAACAGGGAGGTGACGAGCTATTTAGTCTGTCCCACACACACACAACACACACACACAGATTAATAGCGCTTTAACAGCGGAAGACAGGCCACTTAAACAGTAGTGAGTGATGAGCACAATAAGTGTTATTGTCAGAGACAGACTGAGAAACCAAAGGACACAGAGAGAGAGAGAGACAGAACTGGAGAAAGGGACAAGAGAGAGAGAGTGTATAAATGTAAATGAGTTTGGACTGTATGTCTGTCCATGATGCTCCGTTGATTTTTCACCCACTGGTGCTGGCTGGGAAAGGCCCCAGCACCCAATCACTCATTGGGAAAAAAAAATAATAAGTAATTTCTTCACCCTTAATCTATAATATTGAATCTTATATAAATATATGTATATAATATATCAATAAATAAAAGAGGTTTTATAGATAGATTTTGTGATGTCATAATGATTACTGAGGATATTTCTGAGACAGTCCTTTAGAGCTGAAGCGACTCCACCATCCGCGTTTGGATGGAATAAGCCTTATGGAGGCCGATGGTGTTCAGTCTCAGCAAATCAAAAGGTTCTGGAGACCCGTTCCCCGAGGTTCTGCTGCTCTTTCTTCAGCTTGTTCTTTTTAACGAGGCCTGACAGCTCTTAGCCCTCTTCTCGAGCGCCTGCGTTTGTAGCCTTTTATCAGAAACGAGCCTTTTGCCCCACTGTTATTCACAGCGGCTCCCTCCAGATGTCCTTCTTTTATTTATTTTTCCCCTTTTTTTGTTTTTTTGCTAGTGGCACAACGTTCAAGCTGACAGCACACGCCCCTCGAGAGTGGCACCGTGGCTGAATTTGTGACTAATGGCCGTTTTGATGTGACAGCGGCGAACGCCTGGGGAAATTGAAGCTGTCGATATCTTTTGTGTCTCTCTCGATGGGGTGTTATTGTCGACAGGCCTTTGGGGACAGACAGTATGTGGTCAGCAACAACTTTTCTTCTCTCTCTCTCCTTCCTTTCTGTTTTTTATTGTCACTATTGATCGCACGCGGCCTCCTCACACTGTGGCTAATTTGCTTGTTAACATAAATTTGTCAGGCGCCAACAGAAAGGCTTTCCATCACAAGGACTAGCAATGAAGCTTTGACATGACTCCCCCCCCCCCACCCCATCTGTGTCTCTCACTC
>JAOUQT010000001.1:12063302-12073720 GCA_025769995.1 Xyliphius kryptos | reverse complement strand
TTAGTGTTGAATCAGTCTCTGTTTTGTTACTGTGGTGAATGTTAGTGTTGAATCAGTCTCTGTTTTGTTACTGTGGTGAATGTTAGTGTTGAATCAGTCTCTGTGTTGTTACTGTAATGAATGTTAGTGTTTAATCAGTCTCTGTGTTGTTACTGTAATGAATGTTAGTGTTCAATCAGTCTCTGTGTTGTTACTGTAATGAATGTTAGTGTTGAATCAGTCTCTGTGTTGTTACTGTAATGAATGTTAGTGTTGAATCAGTCTCTGTTTTGTTACTGTGGTGAATGTTAGTGTTGAATCAGTCTCTGTTTTGTTACTGTGGTTTCCTTTGTTCCTTCTAGTCTTTTTAGCAGTTCATGTTAATCTTATCCTGGTTTTGAGGTCAACTGCATCATGTTCTACATGTTGTCTTTCACCATCCTATCTCTGGACGGTTTATCAGTGCTATCAACATGAGAGACTGATCCAAAAGGAACTAAATACATCCGACACCTCAGTGCTGCGCGGAAACCTCCATGCAGACCACAGAATTTAACCAGCAATATTTGACCCGGGTTTAACACCTCAGAAATGTTTCAGTTACCATAACCAAAATTTAACCAGGTTACAACACCACTAAAATTTCGCCATGGTACAACACCTCTAATAAATAACCAGGGTTTAACACGACTGATAATTAACCAGGGATTAACACCACAGAAATTTAATTCGGGTTCAACACTAGATATTTGACCATGGTTTAACATAACCAAAACTATAACAAGGGTTTAAAATAACCAAAATTTAACCGGGTTACAACAGTGTATTGGTCAAGATCTTGTCTTTCAAGAGTAAATATGCAGTATATTATAATATGAGAGAAAACAATGGCAGTTCTCCAAGTCTCCTAAAACTTTCCACACATTTCCTGCAGGAATTGAACCTGGCAACCTTAGGTAAAAAATAATTAATACAAGTGTAAATTGACTTTGATGAATATATTAACTTTTTCCATTTTTATGTACAATGTTTTAATAAGTTATAAAAATATTAATTAACCCCATGTGGATTACGCAGTAGATTTAATTAATATGAATTAACAATTATTTAAAAGTTTTAGATTTAAAGAAACATTTAAATTATAATTTGTTATAATTTAGTTTAATACACAACATGCAGATTATAGGTGAGTGTGTGAGAGGGTGACTGTGTGAGAGGGTTAGTGTGTGAGAGAATAAAGAGGAGGACAAGATCAGAGAAACAGACAAATAAATGAGTGTGTGGGCTCCTTGAGGTATGTGCAAGCATGTGTGTTTGCGTGTGTGTTTAAACATTCCAGTGTATCAGGTTAAAGACGTTATCAAAAATGTAGCGAGTCATTATGTGAAATTTCATCATCAATCTTTATTAAAACAAATCCAGAATAGAGGGTTCTGATTGGCCGAGAGAATCAGAGTAGATACTATAATATAACGCACACTCCCACATTAGGAGAATCAAGTCACTTATTTAAAATGCCTAATGCACTAATTGTGATAATGTTTTTTGTTATACGGGGTTCCGTTCTTTAATTGTATACATGTGCATTATTGTATTGTAAATAACATTTACATTTATATATACTTTAATAATTTTTTTCAATTTTAAAGATTTTATAGGTTTATAAACCTTTACCTAGAAACTACCTGTTTAAACTACTAAACTCTCTCCTACCTCAAATTTATAAATACCTATAATTCATTAACAGAAGCTACACCCTGAAATCCAGCACTAATTAAATAATTAATATCACATTATAGTAGATATTAATGTAATTATAAATATTTCGATAGGTTTTATATGTAAAAATCTTGTCTAATTGATTTGCTAAATTTTGCAGAAAACCGAGAAATAACAAAATGTTTTTATTTTCACTGCAGAGTTTTATAACAGATTCGTGATATTTAAATTTGTGTTTGTTTATGCATACATAAATAAATAAATAAATAAATAAATAAATGTAAAACATGTTGACACAGTGGTAAAAGAAATTGGTGTTTAAATGACACAGTATTTCTCAGGAAATCTATGGTTAGTGTTAGTGACAGCAATAAATCTAAATAAAAGTTTGTTTGAAACCTAATGATTTGCAATATATGTGGATATTATTACATAATAATTGAGAATGTATATATATATATATATATATAAAATAAAAAATAATTTTACATTTATTTTCTTTATAAAATATCTTAATTAAATCTGTACTTTTATATTATTTAAATTATCTGTACTTTTATATTATTTAAATTTTTTACTATAAAACCTTTATTGTGCTTAAACGAGCAACATTTGAAAAACAGTAATTAATAAATAAATAATAAATGTTAAAAATATAATTTATTTGAAAAAGGTAAATCAAATGTTTTTATTTAATTTAATTTATTTTAATGCAAATATTGTAAAACAATAAACCAAATGTAAGAATTATGAACAATGAGCTGTCTGTAGAAGTGTGTGTGTCCTCACACTCACATTAGCAGCCTGCTAATCCGTGTTACTGGCATATTTAGAAAACAAACCTGCATGCTGTCAGTCGCAGCGACACACACACATACACACACACAAAGCTCTTGCTGTCATTTCTGTTGTTCTCTGATAACCGTGTCATCGTCCATCTGTCTCTCACAGCTCCAGTGTGTGTGTGTGAGTTTGTGTCAAGTTGATTTGAAACATCTGGAGGGTTACCAAAGCCTCACACACACACACACACACACATACTGCAGGTGGAACTTAAGATATATATTTACAGTATGTGTATGAATCTAATTTAAATTGTGTGTGTGTGTGTGTGTGTGTGTGGGTTTAAATCTGACCTGCATAATTCTTAAAAACTTTAAAATAATTTTTTAAAAGGTTTTGAGTAAATGAGTTTTTGTTTAGTGATAAATGTAATATATTTAAAGTTGCATAAAAACATTATATATGGTATTGTTATATATAAATATTTATTTTAATTTAAATGTCAATTATTTCTAAAATTATTTCTAAAAGGAACAAATTGTTCCTGTTATCTTCATAATACATTTTATAGATAAATAAAGACTGAATTATAAAATAAAATTCGTTATTTTGGGTTTAATATAATTGTAATTAATTTATTAATATTACATTTATTAATTATTACTTTTATATTTAATAAGTAATAGTAATTAAAGTGCACATATTGCTTTATGACAGATTAATATTTTATTTTGAGTTAAAACTGTGTTAAAATTTAAGATAATAATGATAATAATACATTATAATTATAATTATTAAATATTTAGTTTATTATAAATTTTATAATTGATGTAACATGATTACAATTAATTTTGAATAATATTTAACAGGGTGGCATGGTGGCCCAGTGGATAATGCTGTGGTTTGAGCCCCGGATGGGTCGACTCAGGAAATGTCTGTGTTGAGTTTGCACGTTCTTCCCAGGTTCACACTGGTTTTCTTTGGGTTCTCTGGTTTTCTCCTGCATTCCAAAGACATGCACAATAGGGTAATTATTGTCTTTAAATTGCCCGTTATTGTGTGAATGTGTGTGTGCTCTTTGATGGATTGGTGCCCTGTCTCCGGGTACTTCTGCCTTGTGCCCAGGTTCCCATAACCATAAATCTAGGATTAAGCGGAATGAATGAATAATATTTGACAGGAAATGTGTAAAAAGTTAATAAATATATCAATAATAAAGTAAATGAATGTCTTTTAAAAATAATTAAAAAAAACTTAATGCATTTTTATATTTTCATCAAAAACAATTTAATGATAACATTTATTTATATATTTATATACATATATTGATAACATCTTGTTTATATACAATTAAATTAATTTTATATCATTTTATATAAATGTATTAAATCTATCACAACGTTATTAAATTATTAATTTACTGTATACTATATGTATGTATGTGTATATATCTTTAAATTAAATAAAATCTTACATTTTTTGTTGATTTATTAAATTATAATTAAACATTTAAAAATATTGAAGTAAAAATGTTGTAAATATTTCAAAATAAATATGAATTCATGAATTATTTATTAATAAATGTGTTTTATTTTATTTAATATTAAAATCATAAGTAATTAAAACTTATTTGTCAGAGAAATTAAAAAGAAATTACAAGAACTTTCATTAAATGATTAACAATTTAAAATAAAAATGAAATAGTAATAATAAAATAAAAATAATAATCAATAAAAGGGGAACACTGGTTTTTAATTAGTGATTTATAATGAAAGTTTTATAAAATTGTAGAGTTATAGAATTTTATAGAATTATAAAAATAGAAATATGATTTAAATTCAATTCATGAATATTTAATTTAATAAATAAATAAAATAATTATAAAATTAATTGTAAATATGTTTACAGTGCAGTAAAATTAATTTTATTATTACTCCTGACATATAAATATACTTTTTTATCAATGAAAATAGAGTTTGTGTGTGTGTGTGTGTGTGTGTGTGTGAGAGAGAGAGAGAGAGAGAGAAATACAGAGAACCTGTTTTGTGTTCCCCTTATCTCAGCCTCTCTGGGATTAGTGTGTGTCAGTATTAAAAGAAAATGTGTGTGTGTGTGTATTCCAGAACTGGACAGTGTTAGGTGAGGTCACGGTCTGGAATGTGCTCCTCCTTATCAGTGAGAGAGACAGAAGGAGTCGGAGACGTTACTAAAATCTAAACTGTGCATTAACACCACGACTTGTTTCATCATTTATCACACACTTACACACACAAACACACACACATTAATACAAACACACACACAAACACACACATTAATACAAACACAGATATTAATAAAAACACACACAAACTCACACATTAATACAAACACACATATTAATAAAAACACACACAAACACACACAATACAAACACAGATATTAATTAAAACACACACAATCTCACACATTAATACAAACACACACAAACACACACATTAATACAAACACACATATTAATAAAAACACACACATACTCACACATTAATACAAACACACACACAAACACACATTAATACAAACACACATATTAATAAAAACACACACAAACACACACATTAATACAAACACACATTATTACACACAGACTGATATACACACTTTTCTACATTCACTAAAATGTTCAGAGAATAAATAAAATAAATTCTAATTAAATAAATGTCACAGAACTGAAAATATTTGTAGAGGAAGTGAGGTGGTATAGAATCAGTATTGTGAGTCTGTTTGAAATCACAATCGACAGCTGTGTGTGTGTGTGTGTGTGTGTGTGTGTGTATTCGTGCCAAACAGTTGAATACTAAAAAGAATTTCATCTTAATATCTTAATCACATGACCTGTTTTCAACTCTATTTAACACATTTGTTCATTTGTTTCTATCAGGACACACTGCTATTGTAACACATGGTATCTCACAAGGTTCTGTGCTAGGGCCCCCTGCTTTTATCGTTGTTGTGACAATAATACACAGATTTGCCTCAAAACTAGATGCACTGAATCAGATCTGACTTCCTGTATCTGTGCAGGAAGTAAAACTATGGTTAGCGCTACAAACCAGCAATCAGAACCCTGTCAAACTAGAAGCAATTGAGCACCATGGAACCCAAAGCAGATTCACAAAAAAAAATACTTCTAACTCTCTATAAACTGATCATAACCGAGGAACCTTTAAAGAACCAGATTATTTTCTAAACATAGTAGAAACTTTTTGTGCTAATGTAAAATACTTATAGATGTTAAACCAGTATGGAACCAATCATCACCAAAGCATCCATATGCCCTTTCATTTAATGTATAAATAATGTACGATTAAACAAATAAACAGCAATCAGAACTCAGAGAAACTCAGAGTTTTGTAAAAGCAAAAAGAACCCAAACCAAAGTTTCTACAACTGACAGGAACTGAGGAACCTTTAAAGAACCCATTTTTTCCTAAAATCTTATAATGAACAACCACTAAGAAACATGGAAAGAACCACTTTGTTTGTGAAGAACCGATAGCATATGAGGACACGTGTGCACACACACACACACACACATGTTTCATCATGATATACCCACTGCACTCTTGAGTGTGTTTTTTGCTCATAAATCCGGATTGATATGATCAGAATGGTTCTGCAGGTCATCTGCATGACGTTCGCTTTCAGATGAATGTTGAGATACAACATCTGTCCATTGAGTAAAAGGGAGGAGAGACATGAACTCATTACATCAGGTGTGTGTGTCTGTCTTTAAAAAAACCTTCCCCTCAAGCACCCATATACATTTTTTTAAATAAATGTCCCTACAAAGTCAAGAATATCAGATATTCCTATCTTTATTAGAACACCGGTCCCCACAAAGACTTAAAACATTGTACACACACACACATTTGCTCATAATAACAATCTTACCACTACATATGTATAAGTAATCAAACTGATGAGTTTTTAATAAACAGATCAAAAGAGGAATGATGAATCATCTTGCTTCCCTTAAAGACTGAAGAATATCACAAAGACTGCAAACATCCTCAGTTCTAACTCCAATCAAACACAGTGTGTACAGAACATACTCAACCAAACCATGTTCCTCCAGAAACCTACAGAATTTTTCAAAGCAATCTGTGGTGTAAATGTCAGTGTCCTTCTCTTGATAGAGTTTACCAAGAAACCCAAAAATAACCCATAAGGAAGCAATAGTGTAACAAGGAACCCACAACAAACCTATAAGAAAGTAAGATTGTACAAAGGTACCCAAAAATAATCCATAAGGTCTTAAGAGTGTACTAAGGAACCCAAAAGGAACCTATAAGGAAGTAAGCGTGTACCAAGAAACCCACAAATAACCCATGATGAACTAAGAGCGTACCAAGGAACCCACAAATAACCAATAAGTAAGTAAGAGTGTACCAAGGAACCAACAAAGAACCCATAAGTAAGTAAGAGTGTACCAAGGAACCGATAAAGAACCCATAAGGAACTAAGAGTGTACCAAGGAACCGATAAAGAACCCGTAAGGAACTAAGAGTGTACCAGGAAACCCTTAGAGAATTGTTAGTTATTTATATCTGTTCTGTTCTGTTTAAACAATTCAGACTTTTTATCGTAACACACACTTGAACATATACATAGAGCCATCAGAGCCTGGTACAAGGCTGAAATAAAAGTGTGTGTGTGTGTGCATGCACATGTGTGGTGGGTATTTAACACACTTTACCATACATGTTATAAATGAGAGTCTAAATCTGTTAACACACTCAGTCACTTGACTATGTTGATGAAGTGTGTGTGTGTGTGTGAAATGAATGAGTCAGGGGTGAAGTTCATCTCTGTGCTGGGAGTGACTGGTGCAAGTGTGTGTGTGTGTGTGTGTGTGTGTGTTTCAGTGTCTTTACTGATTCTAAGGTTCTGTGCTATGAACATTAACACTGACACGTATTTACGTTTGTAACCATAGTAACGGTAACGTATAGTAACAAGCTCCTCATTATAAACACAGAGCTCTAATTATAGACAATTAATCAACACCTTCTGACCAATCAGAATCCAGAATCCAGTCGCACCTATTCATAAATCATTCCACACGAATCGTATCGACCGAATCGATCATGTGACCGTAGCTTAGAGTCTGCGCCAGTTGATTTGTGAAAGGATCAACTGCTTTACCTCTGAATGTAAAACCTGGAGCGATTTACGACACTCAACGTCAGTCACTTCAGAACCCAGAAGGATTAAAGGACAATTTTGTTTTATGGTGGTTCTGTGTTTAGGAGCCACTGGGGCTCACACACACACACACACACGCATGCACACACGCTAACGTCCACTTGTACTCAACTCTAGCAGCTTTGTGTTATATTTGTGGTTGGATTAATACAAAGAGACGCCATCTTATCACAAACAGACCAAAGGGCTATGTCCGAGACGGTATACTTTACTAATAATCTACAGGAGCAAGTACACACTTCTGAATCTCTACAATTGTAAAATGTGTACCTGCCCCTCTGCTGCAGGTGAATTATGATGCTGATCCCAAACTAGTACAACATCCAGGAACTTTTCACATACTACTACAACTGTGTCCAAAATAACTTCATCTACCATACTTCCATACTAGTTAGTGTGCCAATCTATAATGCACACACTCTATTCAATACCTAGTCATGACACTCACCTGTTTCCAATTAACCTGTTCACCTGTGAAATGTTCCAAACAGATGTTCATTCCTCAACTTTCCCACTCTTCTGTTGCCCCTGTCCCAACTCTTTTGAAACATGTTGTATTACACTAACAAAGACAAGCTATTCAATGTTCAGATTGATAAACATTAGTGAATCATTTTGAATTTGATTCCTGCAAGGTGTTTCAAAAGGGACAGGGGCAAGAAAAGACTGGGAAATCATTGGCAAATCATCGTATTCTGTTTTTTATACCATTTCATTGGAATTGGGCGAGAACCTGTACACATCGAAAAGTGTGTGAATAAATCCCAGGATGGGAAAGATTTGCTAGTACACATCCCAAGCATAATATCTGATCCAGGCATAATCCCATAATTCAGTTGGGGTGACTTCAGATTGGGTTTCAGAAAACTTTATTTGTCCCCAGGGGGAAATTGAGACTTGTAAAGGCAAAATTTGGTAAGAGGGCGGATGGTGGTTGAGCACCAAGCGCTCTACGCTAGTAGCTAGTAATCGAGTATACAATTTCAGACGCAGCCTAGGTATTCAGATGTACTACATTGTCTCTCATACTAGATTTGCAGACTTACTAGTACGGAAGTATGATATTTCTGGCGGAGTCTGGGTTTTTTTTTGGATGAAAGCTTTAATAGCAAAAAGGAATTTCTATAAAGAAACAATTAACATAAACATAACCATGTAAAAAACTACTAAAGGAATGATGCAGTAAATTAGTATTATTTGCATTATATCATCAAAAATATTACAAATCACAACAGTGATAAATTATAATTACATACGGTTTTTAATTACATTTTATACAAAGTAACGTTTTGGAAAGAGGTTTGTGTTCATTACGCTCACTCTGAAAAATTCACCTTCAAGCCACTAGAGGGCGGTCTATAAATTTTTCATTTGTTTGTTCTTTTTTTAAGAATAACATTCTTGTCTAAATTTTTTCCCTTAATAAATTATGTTTTCCTTCTTCTTTTCCTTTGCTGTTACTGATGAGGAGGTTCTTGGTTCAAGTCCCAAAGATTATAATATTTATAATAATTTGCAGAGAGAAACTACAAAAATTTGGAGATTTGTTTATTTTTTAACAAAATGGAAGTACATTAAGAATCCAGTGTCCAACAGGAAGTGGATAATAATTAATTCTTAATTCCTGAATCAATTATGGTTGTCATGGCAACCCTGTGAATGTGTGATGAGAAAATAATTAAAGCCGAACTTAGAGACAACGTAGAGGCGTGTCCTCATTTGCATATTCATTAGATTCATGTGAAATGTAGGTTTGTTATTGGTTAGAGACCGTAGTGATGTTTCTGAGGTATATTTCTTCAAATATCCTGATTTAGTGCTTCATTAAAGTCTGAACCTGTCTGTTTTTATGCTCTAAATGTTCTGTTTGAAATACGACGTGAAATTCCCAACACGCTGACGGCCGAGTTTGAAATTCAATCCCGGGCGAGTTCCCCCCGGAGATCAGGGAGATCAGGGAGATCAGGCGTTTGTGAAACGAAAGCTAGAACTGATTTTGTTTTTATGAGTTCTAAAATCAAGAGGATTCGGGTCATCGATGTGTTTATGGCTCGTGTTTAAGAAGAACGTCTCAAACGCAGACACTTTCTGGTCGGAAATATCAGAAATATCTCACCATCGCACCATCGCACCATCAACTATTCTTAATTCATCACGAGTTGTCAGTGTTATTGACAAAAATACAAAGAAATACAATTAAAATTCAACCTTTGACTTTGCTTTTTTTCCCTACCCCCAGGTGTCGATACAGCGAGTCACTCGCAATGCCGAACCTGCACATTTTTTAAAGCCAGATGCCCTTCCTGATGCCACCTTCACCCTTTCACCCTAACATATATCTTTAGGCTGTAAGGTAAGTAGCCGGAGAAAACCCACGTTTTCACTGAGAAAACTCCTCCAAAATCCACTTCCCCACAGAAATGTCCCAGGTCGCCCCAATAGGGGATCACACCCGGGTCCTCTTTGCTGTGAGGTGACAGAACTACCACTGCGCATCCCATAATTTATTGCTTCAGTTAAACCAATTGAAATATTTTTGCTCTGTAGCTGTGTATGCTCTGCCCCCTGGTGGGCGTGGCCATTGACAAACACACTGTGATCTTGTGAATCTTCTTCTTCTTTATCTTTCGGCTTTTTCCCTGTTACCAGGGGTCGCCACAGCAAGTTCCTTGCATTAGGATCTGGCACAT
>JAOUQT010000001.1:12050139-12060860 GCA_025769995.1 Xyliphius kryptos | reverse complement strand
AAAGCTCCTTTCTGTCTAAAATGTTTTACATCATGTACAAACTGCTGGGTATTCTCAAAAAAAAATTCAATTCGTGTCCCTTTCTGCACTTTAGTGACACTAAGAAAGTGTTTTATTTTTTCAGAAGTGTATTGAACAGGTAGCCTCTCATCCTGAGAACAAACAGACCATCCTGACTCTAAGCCTTCACTGTCCGAGCCGCCAGATTTCAGTGCGTTGAAGTCTATTTTGGCCTGTTTCGTTTCGTTTCATTTCCTCGCCTCCGTTTCTTTCTGTTATTGAGGACTTTAAAACCAGGTTCCTCCACCATAGAAATGCTAGTTTTATGTTTAGCTCTGTGTTCTCTTAAACTCACAGTTGGATGACCATGTTTTTAAGCAGGTCGTCTCAGATTGCACATCATTAACTACAACGGAAGTTGATATTTTATAAAACAGTTTTGTGCCTTTATGCTCACTAATACATTCCTCTATATTAGAGTTGCAGTGAGTTCAGTTCTGCAGAGCATTCAGTGTACACTGTCTTTACAAAGCCACAAATGTTTTAATTTGATGAAGCGGGATTCAAAAACTTTATTGAATTTTAATTGAACTGACTTTCTTTGAATCAACTGATGGACTGATCACGGCTTCAGACGCCATTCATCTAATAATCAGTGGTGTGTTAACTACAAAGGCAGTACATCAGATCTGAGACCTCGGCATATCGGCCGTTCCCCAACCTATAAACCAAATAAACAGCAGATTTTAGGTTTGTTAGGTTTTGCTTTGGATAGTCATTAAAATTTAGAGGTTAAATTTCAGACTGCACACATTACCCAGGAGTCTCGCCGTTGAGAAATAGGAGCTGAGACTCTTGCACAGTGCATTGTATGTGCTGAATGTGGGAGGCTTTAAGTCATCGCAGTGTTTATGTAGAGTCAGAGGAACCCATGGAGACATGCACATTCTCAACTCACTCTCAACTCATTCTTAATTTTCTAAACTCATTCTCAATTTACTTACAACTCATTCTCAATTCATTCTTAACTCATTTTTAAATGAAACTCAACCAATTCTTAATCCATTCTCATTCATCTGATTCACAGTTCATTCACAACTGATTCTTAACAAATTTTTAATTCATTCTCAGCTCATTTTCAATTTACGCTGAACTCTCATAGTTCATTCTTAACTCATTCTCAACTGATTCTCAACCCTCTTAATTCAGTCTTAACTCATTCTCAGTTCATTCTCATTTCTCTTAAATTCATTCTTAATTTACTCTCAACTGATTCTCAACTATTTTTTAATGCATTCTCTTATGATTTGCAATTTGTTCTTAGCTCATTCTCACTTCATTCTTAATTCATTTTCAACTGTCCAAATTCATTAACCCTCAAATCATTTTCAATCACTTTCAAAAATTCACTCTCAGTTCATTCTCAACTGATTTTCAACTAATTTTTAATTCATTCTCATTTTCAACTCGCTCAATTCATTCTTCTCACTTAATTCATTCTAAACTCATTCTCAATTCACTCTCATCTTATTCTCAACTGATTTTTTGCTAATTCTCAATTAATTCTCTTCTGATTCTCAGATAATTCTCAACTCATTCTTAATTGATTTTCAACTCATTCTTAATTTATTCTTAAAATATTATCAACACATTCTCATTCCGCACTTAACTGATTCTCAAATAATTTTTAATTCATTCTCAATTCATTCTTTTCTGATTCTCAGCCAATTCTCAATTCATTCTCAACTGCTCTCTACATGGCATTTTGTCAGAAAGTCTGTAGAGCTGCTGGGTAAATCTAATCATTAAAGATTAAAGGGTTAATACCTTTTTGGTGGAAAACAAGGTAAAGAGTTTAGTGAAGAACATTGTAAATATGTTAAATATATATAAATTATAATAGATTCAATATTACTTCAATTGTCTTAATTTATTTTAAAAGAAAAAGCTCATCATAATGCAGACTCTTCAGTCATTTAAAGCAGGCGAGTGGTGCAGTTTTTCTGGGTGATGATAATACATCACACACGCTGCGTGAGCTTTACCTAAGAGGTTTCCTGAACACTGGGATCAAGTTAAGTGCCTTCTGAGGTCTCCCCAATCCTCCGATTTAAACCTCAAGTACACTCAGTGAAGTAACAATCTGTCCCTCATTCCTTAAAGAACTCCAGCATCATCATATAAAATCTGATAAAGTCTGAAGTCAGGACATCAGAAGAACAGTTTGCGTGATGTTCTGCGCTGTAGAAAATGGCTCAGCGCGGAGTTATAGTGTTAAATGGTTTGATGGAAACGATGCACCATGTGACCACCAGGACCTGAATGACTTAGAATCTGGTTCTGTCATGAAGCATACAATACAAACATTCTAACATGGTGTGATGATCACGGATCCTCCAAAGGATGTTGGTTCACAGTGATTTGAGCTCTGTTCTGACGATCCATCAGTTCCACCACTGGCTCTGCCGCCCTTCCTCTTCTGTTATCTGTGCAGCTGAAGTGGAGAACATATCTCCCTGGATTTTCCCACAGCCAGACAGGATCAGAGAGACAGAAGGAGCTGCAGTTTCACACAAACCAGATGACCACGCTCATGCAGAACTACATCAGCCTCAGCTTCAGCGTGAGGAAATGGAGAGCATTTTAAAATACACCCCCAACCTGAGGTGCACCACAATTAACATCAGAAACTGAATAGATTATTAATTACAAATTTAATATGTCAGCTCAAATGTAAACATATTTTCGAATATATTTAAGAACTCAAAAATTATAATTAATGGTGGCTAAGTGGTTAGCATGTTCTCCTTTCAGCACTGTGAATTCCTGGCTCGAATCCCAATCTGGGTGGAATTCCTATGTTCTCCCCATGGGTTTCCTCTGGGTTTCCTTCTACAGTCATAAAAAAGGATAGATTCAAGGTGAATTGACTGCTTTAAATTGCTCTATAGTCTGTGTGTGTGTGTGTGTGTGTGTGTGTGTGTGTGTGTGTCCAGTAATGGATTGGCACCCTGCCCAGTGCCCAAAATGTCTAATAGAAAAATTATTAAACATTAAAACAGCTAAATTCACTAAAAAAAAAATAAATAAGATTTCAAATCAATGCATTTTAATTCTAATGCATAATCTGTTATAATTAAATTCCTGTAATTAATTCACCCATTCTGTGTCTTTGATTCAGGGCTTTGCTTCCTTGCTGGTTGGTTTGTCAGCTTTGTAGACAACATCCTCTGACTGAGTGCAGATCCATCACCCCAGCATAAATTAAGGAGATGTTATTAGGAGAACCAATGGGTAAACAGATAATCCCCCCCCCCCCCACAAAGGAAATAAGAATGACCAACTGAAATGTGAACTGTCCTGTTTGTGGGAGGCTGCCCACAGCTAATCTCTGAAATAGGAGGGACTGGACTCATAAAACAGCTGCAGCTGAAGAAATTCAAGTTAAGTGTTAAACTTTAACAGCTCAGGTCATCCGGTTTAAATACTAGCTGTTTGAGTTCAGACATACAGGTGTATCTTACATAAGGACTTAATAAATTAAGATATACATTAGAATCATATCATACAACTGCCAGTGAAAACGTTCACATCTTAGAATTTCATTTTCAACCTTATTACATCAGATTTAACTCCAGATTAGGTTAGTTTGGGTTTGAGTTTAAACCTTCCTTTCAGCTTCAGACTCAGATGAATGGGTTTCAATTCTGTTCAGATTCTGATTCGGGACCTTTGATTTGACAGAACATCTGTGGTGAGTCTTTAAAAGTGGAGGTTAAAATGGCAAATGTATTTATTTTACATAGGTTATGAAAGTACATTAAAGAGGTTAGGCTGACTTCTATTAGGATTGAACCTGTATCTTTATACATTTGTTTTTTACTCAAATTAGTTTTAATTTTAAATCCAGGTTGTGCATTTATCTTAAAGTTGATCTTTAAAAGTCATTTCGGTGTTAAATTAGTTTTCTGAGGTTCTCCAGCATCCTGCTCTCGGTCATGTCATGAGGTCATCTGATTATGTTCAGATATTTAAATGTAGGCGTGTCTTCCGACAGCGTATATCCTTAACCAACAGGTCAGAGGCAAAGCAATCCGACGGCCCGGATGTGTTACAGGTGGATCATTGGAAGATCATCATCATCCCTCCATGAGAGACCTCACACGAGGATGTGGACACGAGTCAGCGTCTGTATGGAGGGACAGCCGGGTTAGTCCTCCCCCATCAAACAGTGCTCTCACTGTGGATTATCTGCTGTCAGAGCCTGCATGTCCCAGTCCCTTAAACCACAGCCATTTTTACAGCTGTGTGCGCGACAAATAGCTGCTACGCTAAACTCTATTAGCCCCGCTTCTGCAGACGGGCCATGCCAGATATACAGTGGATTATTGTAAAGGACAGAGAGGTTAAGGCCGCCGGGCTCAGCGCCTGGAAAGAGGAGCGCGTCGTCATGCCCGTCTGCATGTGCGAGTGTGTATGCAACTGGCATCTTCCCGGCGATGTGCGTCTGCTCGTGAGCTTGTGATTGGCAGGTAGCGGGATTTAGCAAGCCACTTTTTGCATGAGAGCCAACAAGGGAAAGTGAGCAGGGCGGATTATCTCGGATTATCTTGTCAGAGGGAGGTTTGATGGACAAACTGCAGAGGAATAAATTGCGAATCTGTTGGAGATTGCTCCGTCTCCCCCGTGCTCGTCTCTACCGCCCTGTCCAAAATGACGCGGGGAAAATCATTAATAATTCATAAACAAAGCTGGCGCATCACCTATAGGCTGACGGCTAGCCAAACAGCCGCACATGCCCGTCACCACTCGTCCCCCGTCCTGTAGGCTGCATAATGTTATTTATTTAACTGTCTGACAGACGAGTAATGGAGATTGCACCAGTTTGACCCACGGATGCTCCGTTCCTCAGCATTAGCTCCTGTCCCGTCAAATGGGACTGGCTTTTAAAGTCTAGCCGTCTGTGAACGCTTGTGGGTATGCATGTTCCCTCTCTGTTTATAGCTTTGAAACAATGGTGGTGCGTATACAGCATGCTAACAACTCGCAGGTAGCTTTTAGCGACATGCTAAAAAGGGTTTAAGTGACTTTAGCCACAGCGTGTCCTGGTAAACGCAGCTCCATGTTTATGACGAGCTCCATTAATTGTGAGGAGGCTCTTGGACGCTAAATCTCTGGCACTAAATCTCCAACTCTCGTGATGAACTGGGCTTCTGTTTTCTGTTCTGCACTGACTCAACACTTACACACACACACACACTTACACACACTCTGCTTGCCCGGCTCTTGAGAGCTGTCTCTTATGTTTGCTTTAAAGGTCGAATTAAGCAAACGGAGTCGCTGTGTGTTTATAATGAATACTCAATGGTTATGATGAGATGATTTTTATGCATATCTGAGTTTAGAATTAGATACATCAAGTGTTTAGGGTGAGGGTCATCAAGATAGTTAAATGTTCCAGTAAACCCACATCATCTCTGTCCTGTTCTCCATGATGCACTCAGGTTGTTCTACACACACACACGGCTTTCCTCCTGAACTCCACCAGAAAGCAGCTCTCGCTCAATCAGTGTAAAAATGATCAGGACTATGGGGGAGGTTGTAGCCTACCCTTGTACTCAAAGGACGAAAGGCTGTGTCTCTGAAAATTAGACCTGGGTTAATGTCGCTCCTTCAGCTCACATACTAACATGTTTACAGACTGTGGGAGGAAATTGTGGTGTTTAAAGGAAATCCACACAGACACGTGAAGTACATGCAGAAGACTTCACATTAAGAACCATCTGCCCTGCCACAGGAACAGAAACCAGGTACTCACCTCCCAATCCTCACTAATGATACAGAACTTTACATGTCTTCTACACAACAGTGAGATAACATAAAATGAATCTTCAATCTCTTCATCTCTGGTATATTGAACAATTTTTGCATTTCTTACAAAATAGATGTAATACAAATGAACTTATTCATCGTTATTTATTGTTAAAGCCAATTTCAAGAACGTCAAAAACATATCATAAAAAGGAGCATCACATAAGGGGGTCATAGGGGAGCAAGCATTATCCATAGCCCTTTGCTTCTGACTGCTGCCAGCAGGGGGTCAGCGTCAGAATGTAAGGACTGAAGGTTTGAAAACAGTTTAAATACATTAATATATTTATTTAATAGAACCAGGGGGGCTGCTGGAGTTAACTCCATCAGTCACAGAGGAATGGACAGGTTCTCAATACATCCCAATCCGAGCACTCAAACACACATGATCACACCTGGGAGCATTTAAACATCTCCATTTCATCAGTGTTCGGTCTTTTTAGATAATGTAAAGAAAACAAATCATTTGGAGAAAACCCAAAGAACATACAAAACTCTTTCCCATCCTATTTAAAAATCCTTTACTTCTGTAGAATCTGTTACCATTTTTAATTGTATGTATTCATTTTGTTCGCAGGATGGACGCACTAACTTCTGGTACTCTGGGCTGCACGCTCCCTCTCATCATTTGCATGCACACAAGTTTCTGTGGGTTCTGTTTAACTGAATGAATGTCATGTCACTCTGTTCCCCGCGGAGACATGTTAATTAGAATCACACGCACACTGCTTTCAGAAACGTGCCTCACAATATCAATGAGCCGACTGCAAAGCTTTTCCGCTGTGCAACATTAAGCATGCACGTCTGTACATTAAACATATGAATATGCATGAGCATCCAAAAATCTGCTCTGAGAATCAGCACTGCGCCCGAGCTGTGAGCGGAATAATAACACGTCAACAGATCGGTCGGCGCGAGCACCACACCAAACACTAATGCTGACATGTTAAAGGAGAAAAAGTGATTCATATAGATTCTTACAAATAATAAACATACATAATATTATGTAAGTAATTAAAAATGTTTGTAAATAATATGAGTGTTATGACATCAGAAAAGTATCTGTAGTTCATGACTGGATTGTAAAACAGGAACCTGAATGTCCACACAAACACAGGGAGAACATACAAACTCTCTACAGCAAGCACACCATCCATCCCTCCAGGAATCCCTTCTTGCCATGAGGTGACATTGGTTCTGAAGAGCCATGTCATTAAACGAGCATGATGAGCATGATGATGAGTGTTGCTGGATGCTGCGGGTTGGTATTGATTATTGATCAGGTGATTCCTTTAAAAAGCGTAAACGAAGATTGACCGCTCTTTAGTGTAAAGATTGCTATTTAAAACAAATGATGTGCTTTTCTGGGTTTCATTACAGCCGTTTGCTTTTTGTGCCACATTATGTTAGAAATACAGAAATATATAGATGACTTACAACAAGAATTGGTGTGTTCTCTCATTAAATCATTCAGCTCCACAGGACAAGAACCGATTCAGATGTTCAGAAGGTTTGGTGCATCCTCTGTTGATGAAACTAAAAGCTAAATAGGAGATGGTTGGTGTTGGAAGTCCAGCATCATAATATGATATAAAACTTTATTAACACAATATTAACGTGAAGGTTGTGTGACTGGCTGCGAACACACGCTGACATGTCCACATATCCGTCAAAACAACAGTGTAGCTAAGTTTCATTCACTATTTAACCGAGCATCAGTCACTTTTATCTCAATAAGCTCTCATTCTGGATCCGCAGCCGTCGAGGCCTTAACCAAAGTGGCTGTGAAAAGCGCTAATCGCTGCCATTACTGTTTATCCTCTGCTTTAATCACCTCTGGCGACAAGCTAACAAATATTAGCTCCTTCTGCTAAAGCCACTCATGGCGGCGTGTGAGCACGAGTTTACCTCAGGATTTACTCGGCTTAAGACCATTCCTTAATCTACACGCCAAACTCGGGATTAGCCCACTGAGCCATGTGACCTCTGTGGCCTGCATCTGATTGGCCGCTGAGGACCAAAGGCTTTGAGTCGACTGGTTCTAAAAGTTTGGACAAATGGCACTAATTTCAGCAGAACAGTTACATCTCTGTATCTCCATTTAATATCTGTGTCCATCTAACATGTACTGAGGGTCTGTCATCTGTAAACACACAGCATGTTGGAGCGTTACACACACAGAGAGATACAGACACACGGACACTTGCACAGACTCACACTCACACAGAGATGCACTCCTACAAAGTGCGCACACACGTGCAGGCTGACACAAAAATCACAAACCTTTACTATTATTTTTTGGTTTTTATTAACAATTTACAAACTAAACCTCATACCTTAATATGTAAGATGGTTTGGTGTCTTTGGTACAATGGATCTTATGGCTGGTAAGATTTACAACAAAAAAGCCTAAATTTAATCCAGAATAGTGAGAGAAGACTTTTGGGAGAATGAACATTCACATGCGGAGCTTCAGATTTTACGAAAAACGACAAAAAAAATGTGATTTGTTTTAAAACAAAAGTCAATCCCATTTCATTTAACTATACACAAAAGAATTTAAGAAAAGAGAGCTAATACACACACACACACACACACACACGATGTAAGCTTTGGCTGATGTCTTGGTATCTTATCAGTAAAAAATAATTTGTCTTAACTGAAACACACACACTTCTCAGTTCCTCCCTTATCCACACACACTTGTCAAAATGCACTAACAACTGTACTGGTTTCAACACTTATCTAACACACCCAAATTACAGACAAAAACAGGAACAATAACACATTAAGATAACTTTAATACACATACACAAGCCCTTTCATCTTTTATATTCAATAATGATTAAGTGTCAGTTAAGATTCACTGCTGTTCGTATGAGCAGCCCATGCTGTAGGGCATTCACCAACAGGGTCCGACAATAAGAACGTTAATCTCTATAATCATCATCACCAAGTCTTCCACTTCCCAAGTACCTACAAGGCTGAAACAGGTCACAGTGATTCCCACAATCATGTCCTTTCCTATGTTTGATTGTTGGTTCGCTATCGCCATCGAATGCAGCACCTCGGATAGATTGAGGTCTTGGCGAATCTCGGCACCATCATTCCTTATTGTGTCCTTGGAAAACCGACTGATACATTTACGTTAGAAAGCAAACATGTGGACAGATTACTCACAACTCGCACTATATTCATTCCACATATTTATTTCATATTTTGAATCACCAAAATAATACCTTTTCAACGTTCACGCTGTTATTGGGTTTTCCTGAATGTTCTTTTGAACATTCTCATGTATTTTTTTTTTATAAAGACATTATGTTTGGTAAATATAAAGGCAGTTTTTAAAAGAAAATGTTTTGTTCATCAGTTATGGATTGGCGCCCTGTCCTGGGTGTATCTGCCCAGCGCCTGAGTCGCTCTCCCCCGGATGGGCATTAAAACCCCCACCACGAGCCTAGTAGAGGATTAAGTGAAAGATAATGAGTGAATGTTTTATTCATGATATAAACCTGTGGAGTTAGAACAGAGTGAACACACTTTTACATTAAATACGTTAAAAAACGTTTGTTTCTAAAACTTTATCATAACTGCTGTGAGAGTCATTTAAAAAATAATAGTCATACAATATCGTGACATCAAAATAAAAATAAAAAATTACTGGAGCCTATCCCAGCCCTGATAGATAAAATGCACCAAATGTTAAGTAACCAAAATAATTTGAACAAAATGGCTTTGTGTGTTCAGCAATAAAAAGAAACCAAATGATTAATAAGAAGCATGTTTTCGCTCTTTGCTGAATATTTTTTATTTGCTTTACATTTACTGGGGGGTTAAATTAAAGTCATACTGTGTTTGGGTGTTTTATCTGCTGGGATAGGAAAATATTCAGAGTTAATTACACAGCATGTAAAACAGTTCATCCTTTAATTTTACATTGTTTTTATTTTTTTTTTTTAATTCAGTGCTTTTTGAGTCTGAGATTTATAGACAGATAAAGAGCCCCTGAGCTCTGGGTTTGGCTCTGACCTGGTGGACATATTGCTGTTCACATGATTACTTGTCAGTTTAGGAACTCTGTTGTTTCGGTGCTTACTCATGACTCTCCTGTTTTAGGTTATATAAATATAACACAGGACAAATGTCCTCAGACATAAAATGGTATAAGAACAGGAATGAAATGAGACAGAAGTGTGCTGCTGACTTTCATCAACAAGACAAGGTTTATAAATAAAAGTGTCAGGTAATTATTTAAAAAGGAAAGCTATTTGATGGACTAATGAATCTGTCTCTGGTGGAGAATATTAACCACCGCAGAGTCAGAGGGATGCTTAAAGAAAGAGATCTTCAGCCTGAGACATTAATGGGAACTACATCCGGTTGGTTTTGGCAGTACGCCAAAGTCCACCTTCAGTTTTTTTTCTTTTTCCCCTTATGGTGCCATCTGCTGCCCGATGCGGCCATAACAGCTCTGCCAACTTTCATGTTCAAATAGCACATGAACAAACAGAGTCATGAGGAAGAGCCAGGTGCCTGTCTATTTCTCTCAGTCTTTCTCTCTCTCTCCCTTACTGACAGTCCACCATTCAGGGTCAAACTGCACTGTAATCGATCACTCAGCGATTATAGTCATGTTAAAATTTGTAATCAGAAGCTAACTTAGAAAGTCTGAGAGAGAGTCCTATAGAGAGAAACAGACAGAAAGAGACCCACACCTGGAAACAGAGAGGGACAGAATGTGAGACAGATGGACAGCAAGTGTAGGACAGCACAGCTGCATGGATAGAGTTCCACCATGAGAATCAAATGTTATTAGAATGTTAAGACTTTACTGATTAGATTTGTGG
>JAOUQT010000001.1:12014965-12026380 GCA_025769995.1 Xyliphius kryptos | reverse complement strand
GTGTGTGTGTGTGTGTGTGTGTGTGTGTGTGTGTGTGTGTGTGTGTGTGTGTGTGTGTGTGTGTGTGTGTGCGTCTGCGTGTCTGTGTGTCTGTGTGTGTTATTCTCATAATATTTTTGCTTTATTTTATGCTAATTGATGTAAGCACACAATCAGAATCTTGTACACATGGTTCCTTCAGAACAATAGCAGTAATAAATCATTGCCTGTGTGGCTCAGCACAAAGCTCACAGCTCTATTCTTCACTGTTACCTAATGCTTCGGTTTTATGAATTCCCGAAACTCACACATATATTTTTAAAATAAATTGCAGGCGGTATGCTGGATGCTGGTGCATTAGTGCACTTTAGTTGGGTGGAGACAGACCTTTCTGCCACAACATTAATTCACTGGGATCAGAGCCACAGCCCTTTACTGACAACACTCACTGGACACACAATTAACAAGAAACGCTTACGTCATTTGGGTTTAAAGCTCAAGCATCCATTCTAAATCTCATGAGAAGAAAAATCAAAGGAAAAAAAGAAGCTGGAAGATGATCCATTACATCAACTTCCACTTATTCCTTGAGTAATTATTAAACAGCAGCTGGCGGGACTTGAATAATGGAGCAAAATTTTTATCTGCAGTGACCTGAATAATGTGAAGCCAAATGCAACATGTATTCCTCCCCCAGACCCAGCTGGAGATAATTTCTGTTACATCCTCCACATCTCCTTTAACTCCTGCTTTCTGTACAGGGATCGCCGTGGACAAAAACGGCTTGGTCTTCTTTGTCGATGGGACGGTGATCCGGAAGGTGGACCGAAACGGCATCATTTCCACCTTGCTTGGATCAAACGATCTCGCCTCGGCCAGACCTCTCGATTGTGATGCTCTTATGGACATTCGGCAGGTAGAAAACACGTTGAAGAATAAAAACAAAATATTTTATCCAGTTAGTTTTGTGGGACACATCTTAATAAATGTTTTATGTTATGACCAATATTTGCTGCATGGGTGGCACGGTGGCTAAGTGGTTAGAATGTTCGCCTTTCAGGACTGGGGATTACCAGTTTGAATCCCGATCTGGGTTCTCCCGGTGTCCGCATGGGTTTTACCGGGTTCTCTGGTTTCCTTCCACACTCCAAAAACATGTATTTTAGATGAATCGGCTGCTTTAAATTGCACCTATATAGCCTGTGTGTCCCAAGCCTGGAAGACGGTGAGGATGTGTCAGGAAGGGCATACGACATAAAACACTTGGCCAAGTCTAATATGTGGGTTCATCACTGAATAATAAATAATGAAGAATACTTGCTGCAGCAGGTGTGTTTGCATTCTACCGTGGAAATCAGCTAAATGTGTAATTTGATCAAGAGGTTCCAAAAAATCTGCATTCAAATGAAAAAATGCTGTTTGTTTTCATTCTTTGAGCTTTGGTCCTAACAGGCTTTTTTGCCATGACGCCAACATAATAATACTAATAATAATACTATTTTTGTTTGCCACTGCTGAATTGAAATATTTTCATCAACACTGTTGTTTGTCTTTGATTCAGGTCTCACTCGAGTGGCCCACTGATTTGGCTGTAAGTCCACTGGACAATTCTTTATTTATTTTGGATGGCAATGTAGTTTTGCAAATTACAGAAGAAGGACAGGTGAAAATAGCGGCCGGCCGACCTCTTCATTGTCAGATGCCCTTTACGGAACCTTCTGTTACAGAGACCCACCGTGCTACACACACTCATTTGGAATCTCCGACTGCAATCACTGTCTCTTTCTCTGGAGTTCTGCACATTGCTGAAACAGATGAACGAAAGATGAGTCGCATACGGAGTGTAGCACCAAATGGTGAAATCACTCACTTGGCGGGAGTACCATCTGAATGCGACTGTAAAACCGACATGAACTGTGATTGCTACCTCACTGGTGACGGCTTTGCTAAAGACGCCCGTCTCAATGCACCTTCCTCGCTCGTGGCTGCTCCAGATGGAACGCTGTATGTCGCCGATCTTGGAAACATCCGTATCCGAGCCATCGTAAAGAACAGACCCCAGCAAAATGCACTGGGTCTGTATGAAGTGGCCTCTACAGCAGAACAGGAAGTTTACATGTTTGACACAAACGGAACTCAACAGCACACCATTAGTCTTGTGACGGGCGACTATAAATACAACTTTAGCTACAGCAACGACCAAGATCTTACCGCTGTGACCGACTGCCACGGAAACACCCTCCGGATACGAAGAGATGCCAATCGTCAACCGGTGCGAATCGTATCTCCCAATAATCAGGTGGTCTGGTTGAACATCGGCACCAATGGGGCACTGAAGAGTCTGGGAACACAAGGACGAGATCACATGACACTTACTTACCATGGCAACAGTGGGCTTCTGGCAACCAAAAGCAACTCCAATGGATGGACCTCGTTCTACGAGTGAGTTCAGAGTGAAAGTCATTTTAAAGGTTTTGATTGTTGGACAGACGGTAGAATTAATATTTAGAGCAGCAGATCTCCTTTAAATCATTTCTTAATTATTTATCATTTTATTAAAACTTGGTTCAGATGATTACAATTTGGGACCACATCATAGGTTCCTGGAGTCTAAAGCAGCTATAAATTATTTTTTATGGATTTTATTTGTGTATATCAGGGATATAATGCTTAAATCATTTTAATGTTTCTAGATCTTATATTATTTGAACCTCTGTATTTACTAAGGCGGGCTGTTACGCGCAATAACTCACTGCATTTCTCTCGTAGTTATGACAGCGAAGGCAAGCTGACCAATGTAACATTTCCCACGGGGGTGGTGATCAGTCTTATCAATGACCTCGGTGTCGTCTCCACAGTGCAAACTGAAAACTCTGAGAGAGAAGAACAAGCCGTCATCACAACAAACAAGTCTGAGATTCAGATGCTCATTACAGTTCAGCAGGGTCAGTACTCAATCTCATCTTTCATTTAACATTCCTAAATTTGATCTGTACATGAACTGGAACCCACCTTTCAGTAGATGCAGGTGTTAAGTTTAGTCCCATTACTCACCCATGACACATCATTGATGGGCCGTCAGGACCTTCAAAATTACTCTAAAGGTCTAAAAGTATCTGAGTATTTGAGACTGATGTTAATTATATTTAGTCCCAAACTTGGTAGAGGGTAAGGGTTTGTCAGGAAGGGTATGTGACGTAAAACACTTGGCCAAGTCTAATATGCGAGTTCATCGCTGTGGCGCCCCTCGAATAATACAGGTCAAACATCGAAAAAAGAAGAAGTCCATGAATTCTAATTAAATGGGTCTATTATAACATTTCCCTTGGTTACACAGCTTTCAGAAGTGTATTTGCTTATTAGAGCATTTAGCCAATCACATTTCAGCATAATTGGTTCATTCTTTCATTCTTTATCTTCCACTTAATCCTTTACTGGGATTGTGGGACACCCAGGATTTGGCGCCAATTTCTTACTGGAGCATCGTTGGTTGTCAGGTTTTAAAATTTTCTGCCTTGGCGTTTAGAATGAATGTTGCACTCCATGTAGCATTAAATAAGTGTAGATTAACCTGTTGCTTCAACGAATCAGATTCTGAGAAGGTGACAGCAGCGTCTTCTAGAAGGTTTGCACCATGTCAGCGTATTCACGCTCTCTGATTAGAGAGTAGTTTTGCTGAGCAGACATTTTTAGCTGATTATAACTTATTACAGAAATTGGACTTTCAGCATCCGGCCAGAGCGTAAGACTTCTTGATTTGAACAAGTTCAGCTCTTTTTAAGGAAAACAAAGGAGGATGGATTTTGTGGATATGTAAGTTTATTGTTGGTTACACAAGTCTAAAAAGGGGTGGGAGGGTGCAAATGAGGACTGGAGACAGGATTTCACAGGCTCAGGAACACGTGCTGGCCGATTCTATCTGCTG
This sequence comes from Xyliphius kryptos, assembly GCA_025769995.1. Classification (NCBI taxonomy): domain Eukaryota; kingdom Metazoa; phylum Chordata; class Actinopteri; order Siluriformes; family Aspredinidae; genus Xyliphius; species Xyliphius kryptos. Next base: position 12,022,476 of record JAOUQT010000001.1, on the reverse strand, counting down.
TGCCCTTGCGTTCATTCAACTTGTGGTCGATCTCTGCGGCTTATAAAGGGCACACATGTTTATTAGGTGGAGCTACAGCAGCTGTTATAATTTTCTCCAATCAAAGTTAATTACCAATGGCTCCACTTTCTCCCTGAGTGCAGCTGTGCTCCTACCACAATGCCTTATCTGTCTTTATGCTGCATTTCTGCAAAATTAGATGTTTTTTAGTCATAATGTAGTGACTGACCGGTGGATTTATTCAGACGGCGCGTTACTTAAGGGATAGGTGTAAAATGCACAGCCCACCACTGTGCTACAAATTTATTCAATTATGTTATGATATTATAAAATACTGTATGTTTCCAACTCCCAATGTTACAACTGTTTGGGAAAGGTCCTTATCTGTTCTCACATGACTATGTACAAAGGCATGGCTGGGTTTGGTGTGAATAACCTGGATCTTAATCCCATTCAGCTCCTTTGGGATGAACTAGAACAGAGATTGTTCTAAACGGACAGAAATTCTCACACATTCCAAAATCTTGCAGCAAACCCCTTAGAAGAATAATGGGTATAAACCGAGAACCAATTTGGAATGTGATGTAATGGAAGCTCCTGTAGGTGTTGTGTGTAGGCGTCTCAGTACTTTTGTTTATTCAGCATGAATGTTGTTCATAAGATTTGTTTTGTTTCAGATCAGTTAAAAACCAGCTATGTGGTGGGATACGACCGCTCACTCTGGGTCCTTTATGCAAACGGATTAAGCACGCATTTTCAAACGGAACCGCACATTCTGTGCGGTGCTTCCTCTCCTATAATTGCGAGGAGGAACATCACACTTCCTGACAACGCTGGACAAAACCTTGTGGAGTGGCGTTTCAGGAAAGAACAGACCCGCTCTAAAATCACTGTTTTTGGTCGCAAGCTACGTGTGAGTATGTAAATACAGATAGAAATTATATGGACATTATTAAAAGAATACTTGTACAATTTCAAATCACGGTCAAAACTTTTCAGCTTCTTGTTAAACTGAACAGTTGGATTATATCGATATATAATCTGCACATTTGTATTGTTTATACATGTTTATGCTGCTCAGCTGCTCAAAGAGGATGGGTTCCCCACTAAGTCTTGGTCCTCACAAGGTTTCCTTATATGAAAAAGCTAAAGAGAAACAGAGAGGTGTTATTGTCACTATCAGTTCACTTTATCTCAGCTTGTAAAATGTAAATGTGAATTAAAAAAAATAATTAAAAAAATCAAGTTCCAGTACAACGACAGAAAAACCTGAGGTCACTCCGGACATTCCATGAAGTTACCACATGATGTCACATGAGGAAAACGGTGAATAATGACGCTATCCTACGCCAACATTGACTGAATTATTTAGTGCTGGTTCTTCATTATATGCTGTGGGAAGAGAGAACGCCATGGGACAGGAGCGGGACTTTTGGGGACTTCCATTGGCTGAACGGCAGTTTGAGGGTTAATACTGTTTGTAATAAAGCTCATCCCATAGATGTGTAAGTCATCTGGCACAAAGAGAGTGCTACAAATTACACAGTAAGCAGACACTTCTTTTAAAGTTTATTAGTTTTGTCCACTTTTTGGATAGTTTGTGATCTTTGGGTCATTTGTGCACTGGCGTCCCACTGTACACTGAATTACTGCAGGCCAAAACCACACCCCTTTTTTGTCATTTTGCACATTCAGTGTGCTTTATCTTCTTGACTTGTTCTCCACCATCTACACCACGTATGACGTATATACAAACGCCAATCACAAGTCAGGAACTTCTGCTGTATTTATGTATTTTTTTTTGTTAGGTGGCGCTTAAGAGCGCATGTGAGTCTAGAATGGGGTGAATAGGTGAACATGGTGGTGCTGAACATGGGGGTGATGACTGAACTATACAGAAGAAAACAAATTCATTTTTATTAAAAGAATACTTATTTAATTTTTTTTTAGATAAAAACAAGATTTAAAGGGTTTGGTTTTAATAAGTTGCTCCTGGTTTTGACTGAATGCAGGTCATCAGATGTTTTTCAGCTTTTTAATGAATAATTTTTTTTCTCAATATGTGATCTCTGTTCCGTGTTCCTCCAGGTGAACGGTCGGAACATCCTGTCCATCGATTACGACCGCACGCTGAGGACTGAGCGAATCTATGACGATCACCGCAAATTTTTGCTTAAGATTGGTTATGATTCAACCGGTCAGCCTGCCCTGTGGATGCCCAGCAGCAAATTACTGGCAGTAAATGTCACTCGCAAAAGCGATGGGCACCTGAGTGCCATCCAGTGGGGGACGGTTTTGGAGCGCCAAGATCATGATGAACAAGGACGCATTCGCTCACGAGTGTTTCCAGATGGAAAGACTTGGACCTACACGTACTTGGAGAAGGTAAAGCACAGATGTGCGCAGGTGTGTTCGTGCTCTTTTTTCACTTCATTTTAATCCTGATGATTTATTAATGCTTGTTGCTTGTTCTAGTCCATGGTCCTCATCTTGGCCAGTCAGCGGCAGTTCACGTTTGAGTATGACTCTGATGGGGGGCTTGCAGCCATCACCATGCCCAGCGTAGCTCGCTACACCATGGAGACTGTACGTTCACTGACGTATTACCGAAATCTTTATCATCCACCTGAAAGCAACTCCTCCATCATCACAGACTACAGCGAAGACGGACGGCTTCTCCGGCTGCTCTGGACGGGAACTGGACGGCGCGTCATTTATCGTTATCGCTGGTATAATAAACTGACTGAAGTGGTGTATGATGGCACTCGCGTCAGCTTCACCTACGATGAAACAGTTGGTGTTTTAAAAACTGTAAATCTGCAAAGTGAAGGATTCGTCTGCACAATTAGATACCGACAACTGGGCCCCCTTGTGGATAGGCAGATATATCGTTTCAGTGAAGACGGAATGGTCAGCGCCAGGTTCGATTATGCATACGATGGTAATCTTAGAGTGAGTAGCATTCAGGGTGTCATCAATGAGACCCCACTACCTATAGACCTCTATCAGTATGATGACATTTCTGGAAAAGTGGAGCAGTTTGGTAAGTTTGGAGTCCTCTACTACGACATCAATCAGATTATCTCCACCTCCATCATGACTTACACTAAGCATTTCGATGGCCACGGGCGGATCAGGGAAATCCAGTACGAGCTTTTTCGCACCTTGCTGTTTTGGTCCGCAGTTCATTATGACGAAATGGGCCGGGTCACGTCCCGAGAGATTAAAATTGGGCCTTTCGCTAACGCTACAAAATATACGTACGAGTATGATGTCGATGGCCAACTCCAGACCATTTACTGGAACAAAAAACCAACATGGCGCTATAGCTATGATCTAAATGGAAATATTCACCTTCTTAGCCCAGCGGTTGGCACCCGGATCCTTCCGTTAAGATATGACTTACGAGATCGCATCACACGACTAGGAGACCTGCAGTACAAGCTGGATGAGGATGGATTTTTGAGTCAGAGAGGAGCTGAAGTCTACCATTACAATTCCAAGGGACACCTTGAACGTGTTTATAGCAAGACTGGAGGCTGGAACATCCAGCATCATTATGATGGGTTAGGAAGAAGAATTTCCACCAAATCCAGTTTGGGACAGCATTTGCAGTTTTTTTATGCAGATTTGAGCTACCCAAGCCGCATAACTCATGTCTACAACCACTCGAGTGCAGAGATTACAACTATGTACTATGACCTTCAGGGGCACTTGTTTGCTATGGAAATCACCAGTGGAAAGGAGTTTTATATAGCCTGTGATAACACGGGCACACCACTAGCTGTTTTTGGAAGTGATGGAGGACTTATAAAGCAGATTCAGTACACAGCGTATGGAGAGATTTACTCTGACTCCAACCCCGATCTTCAGTTAGTGCTCGGTTTCCATGGAGGCCTCTATGAACCTCTCACAAAGTTAATTCATTTTGGGACAAGGGATTATGATATCATTTCAGGCCGCTGGACCACGCCTGATGTTCAAATATGGAAAACTATTGGGAAAAACCCAAGGCCATTTAATCCTTACACATTTCAGAACAACGATCCGATCAGCAAAGTTCAGAATGTGAAAGAGTTCATCTCAGGTAAGACCATAAAGGCGCCACATCTGTTTTCATAGTGACAGTAATGTTCTGATCAAATACTTTGATTGAACAGAAGATGTTATATAAAGTGGGTCCAAAAAGTATTTAGTCAGCCACTGATTGAGCATATTCATCATAGGTACACATACAGGTAAAATTTGAGAGACAAAATGAGAAAACAATCCAGGAAATCACATTGTAGAATTTTTAAAGAATTTTTGTCAATTATGGTGGAAAATAAGTATTTGGTCAACCATGTAGATCCCCTCTAGAGCAGTGATATTTTGGGGTCCACTACAAATTTTCTACGTGGTTGAGGTCTGGAGATGTGATAGGCCACTCCAGGAGCTTGACACACTTTTTACAGAGCCACGCCCCATCGTTGCCCGAGCGGTATGTTTGGGATCATCGTCATCCTGGAAGAGCCAGCCATGCTCCTCCATGATCTTTAATGCTCTCATTTATGGAAGGTTTTGGCCTAACACGTTACCCGGCCTGTTCATTCTTTCCTTAACACGGATCAGTCTTCTTGCACCCTTTGCAGAAAAACAGCCCCAAAGCATGATGTTTCCACCCCCATGCTTCACAGTAGGTATGCTGTTCTTGGGATGCAAGCATTCTTCTTCCTTCAAACACGACTAGTTGAGTTTTTAACAAAAGTTGGATTTTGCTTTCATCTGACCACATGATATTCTCCCATCCTCTTCTGGATCATCCATATGCTTGCTGCAAACTTCAAAAGTGCCTGGACATGGCCTGGCTTAAGCAGGAAGACACGCCTGGCACCGCAGGATGGGAGTCCCTCTGGGCGTAGTGTGTTACTGATGTTAGCCTTTGTTACTTTGGTCCCAGCTCTCTGTAGGTCGTTCAGCTGGTCCCTCTGTTTAGTTCTGGGATTTAAAAAAAAACCCTTACAGGTCTGTAAAAGACAGAGATCATGTTTGTTCTTTGGTGACCAAATACTTATTTTCCACCATCATTTACAACAAATTTTTTTTAAAATCCTACAATGTGTGTTTTTCTCATTTTGTCTCAATTGTCTCAATTGGACCTATGATGCAAATAACAGAGTTTTCTCATCTTTCTAAGTAGGAGAACTGGCTGACCGAATATTGTTTGCCCTAATGTAAAGGATAAATTCACTAAAATTTAGTGCTGACCTCTTACTGTACAGCACTCCAACGTTGGTTAGACAAGAATCATAACACATTGTTATATTAACCCCTAATTATATGAGCAAGCGATACCCATCGTAGAATTAAGACCACATTTTAACTGAAGCAGGATTTACAAGCAGCACAGAGTGGTCCATGAAGTGGAGTGGTGAACAACAGTGAAGTTAAAAGTGAGACGAATGAGAAACGGCAGCAGCAGCAGCAGCAGCAGCAGTTTTAACTGAAGTCTATTACAGAGACCGTGTGTGATCACAGAATTAAAGCAATTTATTAATATTAAACTCATGAAATTGTCATTCAAGATTGTGCTTCATAACCAGTTAAATCAGCTACAGTGGGTTGTTAGAACCTGCGCTAAGCAGCTCTCAGCCTAACTTGGACCTGTTCTGAGTTTTTCTTCTCTCCTCGTGTCTGTGTTATATTTCCTGGGGTTCTTACATCTTCCAAAATTGTATATGATGAAGGAAACCTGCGTTTCCAGGTGAGTTGCATCAGGAAGGTGAGGATGTTGCTACAGGTCAGACTAAGGACTAGAACTCTGTGATCGTCTGCAGCTGATATTCTGTAGAACAATACCGTCACTGATATTTCTCTTTGTTTTAGATGTAAACACATGGCTGGTGACGTTTGGGTTTCATCTCCACAACAGCATCCCTGGTTTTATGGTTTCTGGAACGTCTCATGCTTCCTATGAACTCCACAAAAGTCAAATCTGGGACGATCTTCCGGTACGTGTGTTGAAAACAAAGCATACCATTTAAATGACATTTGAGAGTGATTGAAACTATTTCAATTGAGAGTCTTGTTTTTATCTTTCAAGGCCAGTTTTGGAGTCCAGCAGCAGGTTCTGCGACAGACCAAAGCTTTTCTAGCTTTGGATTGGATGCCACAAGAGAGAAAATCTGAAAAGCCATGGCTCTGGTTTTCAACCAGCGAGTCTCTAATAGGACCTGGGGTAATGATCGCAGTCTACAAGGGTACAGTGATCACGCGCATACTCAGCAGTGCTAATGAGGACTGTGTCAAAGTAGCTAACATTCTCAGCGGCGCTCTGTATCTGAAAGATCTCTTTTTCAGTCTGGACGGTCACGACACACATCACTTTGTTAAAACGGGCTCACCAGAATCCGATCTGGCCTCTCTGAGGCTCGTAACCGGCCGCAAACAGCTGGAGAACGGCATCAACGTGAGTGTCTCTCAGTCCACCGCCGTGATTGGTGGCCGCACGCGCCGCTTTGCCGACGTCGAGCTACAGCTTGGTGTTCTGATGTTTCATGTGCGTTACGGAGCCACTCTAGATGAAGAGCGGGTGCGAGTGCTTGAGCTGGCGCGCCAAAGAGCCCTGACGGCTGCATGGGTACGGGAGGTACAGCGGGTACGTGATGGAGAGGTGGGTACGCGGCTGTGGACTGAGGGAGAGAAGAGACAGATGCTCAGTTCAGGACAAGTGCAAGGATACGACGGATATTATGTTCTCTCAGTGGAACAATATCCAGAACTAGCCGACAGTTTGAACAACATTCAGTTCCTCAGACAAAATGAGATAGGGAGGAGGTAGCAGTGAGCTTTTTGTTATCAAAGCAAAGAGATCAATTATGCATTTACAGTCACGGTCCAAATCTGAGTACACTCCCGAAAACAGAGCTCGGTTCATCAGATCTTACACTGACACTGAGACTGTAAGCACGCACCATTGACTAATTAACTCTGCTACACTCATCATCAAGTTCTAGTTTATTATTTGTGTTCGTTTTCTACAAAGTTTAGTCATTTTAGGATTTTTGGGACAGCTAAAAGATTGTCTTTAATCTTTTCTTAAGTTAACAAGGCTTCACTTGGCTTGTTGGTGTTCCATGTGCAGATCTGTAAGAAATATCTTCTCAGGAGCTACAGGTGGCTCATGAGCAACATTCCCCTGTGGAACCAGTTTCTGTGGAGTGGTCAGTCAGTTCTGATGTAATGGAAATTTTTCAATTGACCCGCTCACAGACGATACAGTGGACGAAATAATTATTTGATCCTTGCTGATTTTGTGACTTTGCCCACAAAAATATAAACAGTGTTTCATTTTAAGGGTAGGCTTATTTTAACAGTGAGAGATAAAAAGAAAAAATATAAAATCATTGTTTAAAATTATGCATTAATTCATTATCTTCCGCTTAATCCTGTACTAGGGTCGTGGTGGGGTTCCCCATGCCCATCCAGGGGAGAACGTCTTGGGCGCTGGGCAGATACACCCAGGACAGGGC
>JAOUQT010000001.1:11927862-11944796 GCA_025769995.1 Xyliphius kryptos | reverse complement strand
CACACACACACACACACACACACACACACACACACACACACACACACACACACACACACACCTTAACGCCCTTCATTACAGTTTTGACAGCTCTGTCGAGAGCAGCGAGGAGCACTGAAGCGAGCGAAATGTTAAAAGTGAGAGCTGAGCGCTCATCTTGCTTCTTTAAGGCAGAAAACAGGGGATGCAGCGAGGGATGATGTAACGAAGCTGTCACGGTAGGAAGGAGAAATTCTGAGTCATGTTTTGTGTCGAATGTCGTCAAAATTTTACAAGAACCCAGCAGTTTGGGAAGCAACGGATTCTAAATACTTTGTCATTTCAAGAGTAAGTGGGAACTAGAGGAGGACCATGCCGCTTAACGATGATCCCATGAACAACAGATAAATTATCAAGTGATTATAACAGCTTCTAATAAACCTAATTAAATGATATAACAGAATAACAGTGAAGATGTGTATATTCTTTTTTATATATTAAACTAATAAAGAGATATTTGTGAACAAAAGAGCGTCAATTCTTTACTGTCTTGATTGTAGTATTAATTGATTAAAACCCCCAGCAGCACTGCTGTTTCTGATCTGATCAAACCTGTGCAGCTCACACTAACATGTTGGAGTCACTGTAGCGATTATCCCCCACTTTTGTGTTTCATTAAACAAAAAATAAATAAAGGATAACCCAACTGGTGGGTCGGTCACAACTTGGTTCCCGACGCCCATCCTGGGGAGAACATGCCGGGTGCTGTGCAGATACACTCAAGACACGGTGCCAATCCATTATATATAGGGCACACACACTCACACAGGCACACAATATATAAGTTGTAGTAGTCGGCTTACTTTGAATCCTTACTTTTTAATTGGACTGTGGAAGAAAACCCATTTTCATGTGAAGTGCAACCTGAACTTTGAGAACATGCCGAAGATTCAACCACCAACCAACGTGCTGATCGTAAAGTCCTTGAAGATGAAGTGTCTGCTGCTTAGGTGACAGACATCATTATTGTGTCCAAACATCAAGTGGAGATAATAAGAAAAATATTCCAAGAAACTGGTGATGGTCATGACAAGCCCAGGTCAGGCATAGCGTTTGAGACAACAGTTCAAGAGGAGGATTTGTTGCTTGGACAGTTCAGGGTCGGCCCTTTTTTAACCGCAGCGGAGCTACATGAGAACTGAAAACACCAGAAAACACAGTATCTACAAGAACAGTTTGTGGATTTTTTGTATGCGTGGTCATGGTGGTCTCCATGGCCGAAATAGAGCTCGGAAACCAACATTGAACAGAAGACAACAAAAAAATTGTGTTGCGTTTGCCAAGACCCACAGTTTGCAATGAGGATGGACATGGAAAAGTGGCATAAGGTTAACTTTTTAATGAATCATCCATTCAACTGCATCCCAATCACCACAAATACTGCAGAAGACCTCGCTTGGACCCTAAATTGACCCAGAAAACACTGATTTGGGGTTACATTCAAGTGGGGGGGGGGGGGGGGGGAGTCTCTTAGAGCTGTGTAGAGTGGATGGCAACATCAACAGCCTAAAGTTTAAAGACATTCTTACTTCCCAAACCAAGAGAGGGCAAATCCTACAGCAGGATTGGCCGGCCCATTCGCCGGGCATTAACATTATTCGTTTAACCTTAAATCCATGTTTTTGGACTGGGAGGCAACCGGAGACCCCGGAGGAAACCCACGCGGATATGAGACATGGAACCTCCACCCAGATTGGTATTCAAACATGGACCCCCTCAGCGCTGAGAGTCGAATGTGCTAACTAAGTTTTGAATTATCGACAAACGTCATTTGAATGATTTTTTTAAAGTGATTTTTTTTTCTTCGTCCTTTATAACTCGGTTGGTGCACTTTTTGAACCGGGCTGCAACTTTCAAACAATGAGTAAAAATAAATAAATAAAAATGTTGCCATGCTCAAAGTAGCAGAAGGAAACATGGAAGGAGGAAAGATAAGAGAACTCAATGGCGTACTTTCTTGCTGGGATCAAAGCCTGTTGCCGGAATTTAAGTCCGCAGCAAACAAATGTTTTTCACTGCAAACAAGCGCCTCTGTGCCAAAAGCGGCAGCGACACATTTACTGTATTGAGGGGAGAAAAAAAAAGAAGAGAAAAGTAAATGCAATCCAAGTGCGGATTAAGGCAGTCTAGCAGCTCAGAGCAGTCAATCTAGTGCTGAATTTGTTTTCTCTTCTTGGCAAGGCAAGCGGGTTTGACGACGAGGAAAAAGCCACTGAGAGACAGACAGACGGCCAGTTTGACTTCCATGACAACTGATCAGTGGTTGAAATGAAAGCTGGGGGGATTGGTACAAACCATGTGTGTGTTTGTGAGAGAGCAATGTGGCACCAAAAGATCCCTTTGTCACTCAACTGTGAAAAGTTGTTTTCTGCTCTGTTGTTCACAGTACAGAAGAGGAGGAGAGGAGCTGAGCAGGAAGCGACCTTTTTACTCTTCCTACCATCCCTTGCTCTACTGGAGAATGAAAGAAAAACTGATGTTGCATATTTACAGGATATATATCCTCCAAAGCCAGGTGTCCTCCTCAAATTAAGGGCACACGTGTTTCTCACAACTGCGCTCTGCTAAACAGCAGAATGTTACTGCGGAACCGTACACCTGCACCCTACAGATGTCTTTGATATTTATCTTTAATGATGATTCTATTACACACACACACACACACCCACACACACACACACACACACACACACACACACACACACACACACAAAACCGGATGGCATTTCAGTGGTCCCACATCACCGTCAAGTTCGGTCCCACAGTTTCATGTCCTTTCTGAACCAAGTCAGTCCCGTTGTTTTGCATGTTCCAAACCAAAATATCTAAACAAGCTCGCTTACCCGTTGTACGCCCGGGTGGTGACCATTTTTACAGGCACATTGCATTATAATTACCCACTGACCTGCTTATTTGGCAAGATTTACCAAATTTTTAAACTTTATTCACTTCTGACTTTATTAACATCTTTTAAAGGAGCCCCCATCATCCACTCTTCTCACGCACCAATCACCAATCAGCAACCCAAGTAGAGAGGCCCAAACGTCCCTCTCCCCACCTCTACCAGCTCAACTGGGGGGATTCCGAGGCATTCCCAGGCCAGCCGGAAGAAATAATCTTTCCAGCGAGTCCTGGGTCTTCCCCGAGGTCTTCTCCCAGCAGGACCTGCCTGGAAAGGAAGGCACTCAGGAGGCATCCTTACTAGATGCCCGAACCACCTTAACTGGCTTCTTTCCAGCGCAGGAGTAGCAGCTCAACTCCGAGTCCAAACTTATATCTACACAATTATTAAGAAACTTTTTTCTTCATATATATATATATATATATATATATATACACTCATGCAATCTGAGAAACTGTGACATCTGCAATTTCCCACTCGGGGATCAATAAAGTATTCTGATTCTTTCAGAACAGCCCAAAGCTTCATTCCTCCTCCAATTAATTTCATATTTGGCACAATGCAATCAGAAGGGTAACGTTCACCTGGCGTCCACTAAACCTCGACTCATCCATCGGATGTATAGATGGCTGAATAGAAAGGTGTGTCACTGTTGGCATGGATCTCAGTTTGAGGGGGTCACACTCATTTCGGTCACCCAGTGCGTTTCCTTTGTGTTTCATCTATTCATGATAAAAGCAAAGGAAATGAAAAACCATCTACCTAAACATTGCCCACTGCCATTTCTCAGCTCGGATCTTAAAGCGTGAGGTTGGTGGCGAAATAAAAAAAAAAAAAAGCAAAAGGATTAAAATAGCACCTGGAGGAAAGGTGTGAGCACGGGCAAGACGCTGTCTTCAGAGATGATTTCAAACCGCCTCCTAATGAGAACTCCGATCAGGTGGTTTTTAGCCACATTTCACAAATTAGCATTTTTCATCTCGCCCATGCTAGCCTGGTGCCATCTGCTCTGCACACACATGCTCCCCATGGAGACCGTGTTAATTAAGAACCAGAAAATGCTTGCTCTTAAAAAGCAGCTTCCCAAAGGTTCACTGCCAATTGAAAATGTAAGTGTGGAATGGGAGTATGATGCGGATAAGAAGTCACTCTTCAAAAATAGTCCTTTTTTTTATGATCATTAAAATTTATCAGACAGAGATGGTCAGATTCAGGTCAGGAGTCTGATTCAAACATCTCCTTTGTATTCCTCGAGCAAATTCATTGCATTTCGAGTCGTTATCATGCTGCGTTAAGTTCACCTTCAGAGGTCCTGTTGGTTTGAAAATTAGACAGAACTTCACAGGGTCTCTACCTCAAAGAACGACTGTCCAGGTCCCGCTGAGGAGAAACGTCCACTCAATATTATATTTTCGCTCTATGTTTGGCGGTCAGTTGGTGAGTGTCTGGTGGTGTGAGGTGCTGCTTTGCGAAGCATGATGATTAAAATATGGAGTGAACAAATTAATAAACAAAACATAGCCGCGAGCGGCGATCTCGGGGTTCAAGCCACATGAGAATGGACCCACGAGCTACAGCTATTTTGATTTTTACAAAATAACACCGAGCTTCATCTGAAAACAACTGATCAGATGTTCTTAATGACGTTCCTGAATGGAAAGTCAAGATTTTTTGGGGCGTGTGTTTGTGTATGCTTGGAAATAAAATTTTTGGATGTTCCAGAATGTTTAAATCAACACATCTCATTGGAAACTATGAATAAATTAGGATTATGATTCAAGGACTAATTTGCATATAGCAGCATGATTTACATTACATTTAGTCATTAAGTAGATGCTCTTATCTTGTCTTATCTAGTTTTTTTATAGCAAGTGTGTGTGGAAGAGATTGGTTTTGAGAAGTTTTTTGAAAATGTTGAGTGAGTCAGCTTTACGGATGTTGTTGGGAAGGTTGTTCTACCATTTAGCGGTGATGAAAGAAATGGAGAGAGAATTGGCAACTCGAGTTGGAGTCACATGCGTTTTGTCACACTATAAAGCTAACTATGGTGACACGGTGGCTTGGTGGTTAGCACGTTCGTATCTCAGCCCTGGGGATTCCCAGTTCAAATCCCGATCTGGGTGGAGTTTCCATGTTACAAATTTTCTCCGGTTTTCTCCCACATTCCAAAAACATGGATCCCAGGTAAATTGAATGCTGTAAATTGCCCCGCACACAGTGTGTATGTGTGTAAGTGAATGTGTGCCCAGCGATGGATTGGGTGTATCTGCCCAGCGCCTGAGATGTTTTCCTATGGAGGGGCATGGGGAACCTCACCGTGACCCCAGTAGTGGATTAAGATAATGGATGGATGGATATAAAGCCAATTTTAAACCAACGGGTGTAATTTTTGTTATCGGCGAAGATGCACACAAGCTGCACCTATGCTCCAATTTTGGTGTCTGTAGGACTTACGGTCTTGGCTGACCAACCTTTCATCCAAGAAAAAAAAAAAAAAAAAAGCAATAATAATAATAATAACTTATTTATGATCCGGAGTTTTGTACTCTGTCAATGTTTTAGAGGTATGACAACATGAATGTTTAATATTTCTCATTATCCAACGGTTAGTTTCAATCCTAAATCTAATTGTCTGAGCTGTTTGTCCAGCTGTGACATTAATGACAATAACACACACCTCTGAACGCTTCACATTCGTATTAATGTGTGATATACACTAGATTATCTGAAATCATAAAATACAGATTGATAAAAACTGTGTTGTGTCATTTGGCCACAACAGGAAATGAGATCCTGTTACTCGGCAATCAGCGTTCATTTTAAATGCAGATTAGATTGCGGCGCAGAAGACCAGTTTATTATAATTTTGCTTTAATAAACACATTTATGAATCAAATTTTTTTCTTAATTATAGTGTGTTTGAAACACTTTTATGAAAAAAGATCAGGCCCTGGACGTTGTGCAATATTGTGAGTAAATTAAGAAAAGATGAGTAACTGTACTCCGCTATGTGTTGTGCCTAAGCCCCTTTTCCCATGATTTATTTACAATAATGCCACACCCTATCAAACTGTACAGCTTTATTCCACAAGGCTACAACAGATCACTAAGCTGAGGACATTCGAATGAGCTGCAAGTTAACGATGTATCACTAAAATAAGACAGTATCACAGTGGTTCAGTGTGTCCATATGGACCATGCTGGTGTGTGTGCGTGTCCATATGGACCGTGCTGGTGTGTGCATATGGAAGGCCTGGGGTTAATAAATGCATGCTCATGTTTGGAATGGAGAGTTCCATCAGCAGGATGCCACTGCAACAGGTGGCTGCAGAAGTAATGAGAGAGGAAGAGATGCGGTTTGATGGAACTGATGACCAAGAAAATACAGAGAACTGTAATAAAAAAAAATAAAAAAACACAAATCAACAGATGTACTGAGAAAGAAGATAATACCAAACCCTCAAATCGGATTAAATGTGTTGAACAATATTTTCAATTTCACAATTAGTGTATCAGATGATTTTTAAAGAATAAAAATGTTTGTAAAGCCTATTTTTGTATAGAGGCTATATATATTGTACAGCCCTATTATCAGCAGTTCTCAGTCCACAGCCTAAATCTACTGGTCTGGCCACCAATCCAAGTTAATGATGTTTTGAGGCTAATTGGTTGTTAGGACATCCTTGTTCAATTGTGATGCACAGCTGAGAAACGTTATACTAATAAGTGAGCATAACATTCTAGGTTAGTTCAGAATCTGAAGCATCAGCAGTTGTTGGTTTGCTTAAAGGTGCAAAATGGCCAGAAAGAAACAACTTTTTGTAGAGAGCCGGCGGTTCAGTGTTGTGTTAAGGAAGGAAGGTGACTCAATGCCAGATATTGCCAAGAAACTGAAATCTCTTACCATGCTGTTAACTACTTCCTTGGAAGAGTGACACACACTGACTCTAACAAGGACAAAAAAAGGAGTGGTAGGCCTCGATGCACAACTGTGTAAGAAGATAAATATCTTGGAGTGTGCAGTTTGAGAGAATGTCGCCTCACAGGCTGTCAACTGACCGCTGCACTAAATGGAACCCGTCAAACACCAGTGTCAGCATCAACGGGCAAGCGGCGACTTCGAGATGCTGGACTTCATGGCAGAGTTTCCAGGAAAAAAAAAACACATACCACACACTGGCCAAATAGAGAAGACATTGGAAAATTAGAAGGTGTTGTGGACAAACGAGTCCACATTTGTGGTCTTTGGATCAAACAGAAGAAAATTTGTGAGGTGCAAGACCAATGCTTAATGCTATCTGGCAAGCATTGTGGAGGCAGTGTGATGGTCTGTGGATGTTTTGGTGAAATAGGAGAGAAAAGGATCTTAAAGAAAGAAGGGCTCGATTGGGACCAATTTTATCCTACAACAGAACAAAGACCTCAAACACACCTCCAAATTGTGTCTGCAATATTTAAGAAATAAGGAGTCAGCCGGAATTCTGCCTGTAATGGATTGGCCAGGAAAATCTCTGGATCTGAACCCTATGGAGCTGTTGTGGGAGCAGCTTGAACGTATGGTATGGAGGAAGACTATAGCGGGAGATGCTATTACCATGTTACTATCATGTTTTTGAACTTAAAGGAATTGAATTACACAGAGAGACATGGTGTGTGTCAGTAAGTAGTTGTAAGGTTGATTTTTCACCGAATGCAAACGGACCATACGGTTGTGGTTTCATTATAAAGTTTCTTGGATGAGAACGTAGGTTCCAATACCGAGTGAAAACACTTTTCAGGGTACGAGACATCTTCACGGCCATGTGCTGCCTAAACTCGCTCATTAAGCAGTGCATTAGCCTGTTGTGCATATGTTGGGCCATGTGCTTTAAGCAGACCATTAGTCACCTGAGAGAGTCAACAGCGCTGTCTGGCCATTAGCTGAAAAAAAAGTCACATTATTTTCACTCCCTCCTGATTTCAATCTGTTTAATCTTTATCTCTTTGATGAGAGGTGTACACAATGCCAGCTTCTGGCCACTTTATTAGGTACACCTCCTTGTTTCTACCCTTTCTGAACTCTGTTCCATTTCATAAAGATGCAGTTTATTATTCTACAATTATGGAATGTAGTCCATCTGCTTCTCTACATCCTTTGTTGGTTTCCTTCACTCGGTCATCTAATGATCATGATCACTGCTATTGTTTGAGCGGTGGATGCTTTTAAGCATTTTAGTGACACTGGCCTGGTGGTGGTGTATTCGAGTGGCTCACACAGCAGTACTGCTGGAGCCCTTCACTGAAAATAGTCCAGGATCTAATGAACACTAATGAAGAATTAAAGAATGATTACCAGGAACCAGGAAAAAGGTGTTTTGGGCATGATGCATAAAGGAGTACACTTACCACACCTGCCGTGGTTTATTTATAATAATACACAGCCTCGAGTGTCTTAATGCTTTTATAAAACAGTTACTAGTAAACTTTTTTTCTGGGACACAATCTAGAATGCTAATCGCTGAGTAACAGGTTTCCAGCATCACATCTACATTATCTAAGTCTGTTGTTCCACTTTCCCCCACTAGTGTCTATCTTCAGAATTCTGAGCTCTCCTTCCAGTTTACTTCCTCCTTTCGTCTAACGCTAATCTGGCGTCGTGTTTGGGGGTGTTTGTTATTTGTATAATGCGCTCCTTATTTGCTTCCCTGTGTGCTATTAATAGCTCTTAGTTCCTCCGTGGATTGCCTGTTCGTGCCAAGTTGGCAATCGCCTTTATCGCGGTTACGTCGTGTTGATTATATAGTGTCCAGTGCAGCAACAATCTTGTACCTGGTTGGTTGTATCCACAGGTATAATTCTGGATCAGTGCTTAATAAACTGTGGTTTACTAACTGGTTCGGACTGTGGCTCAGTTATTACCCAGAACACCAACATCCTGTTTCTTCAACAACCAAATACTGCCACCTAGTTGCCAAATTACAGGACGCAGCTTATAAAAAAATACATCGGGAAAATAATCAATTGTATTTCACACATTGAAACAAATGTGAAGGGCTCAGATGTGTGCGTTATTGTTAATAATGTAACTACTGGGCAAACGGCTCAGCCAATCAGAAGGACCAAACCTACCCGTTTTATAATGCTCTTCATCATTCACCCAATTTCAGCCATACATTTTAAATCAGTGCTGATCGACTAACCTAATCTCTGCAGTATATCTATAAACAGCAAAGCCTTCACTCACTGACTCCTGACTAATGCCCCCACGTCCTGAGTACCTACAAAGCTGAAACTTTGCATTGTGATTACCATCCATGTCTTTGGAAACAAAAGTACTTTTCCCTGTTCTAAAATCGATTGTATGTTCAATATTTACATTAAATACAAGACCCCTCCAGTGTCACATCTGGGTCTTTCCCGAGTATCTACGAGGGTTCTTGCTTTCCTACGTTAAATACATAGTTTGCTACTGCCACCGAACGCTACACCTCGGATGGATGATTGAGGTCGTTGTGAGTATTTAAATTGCCACAAACCTCACTCTATAATATTGCGTTCATTTTAAACATATAAACTCCGAAGACATCACTTATTCAAAAAACGCTGTTTCAACTTTCACTTTTTCAACTCTTTTTAAGTTCTCCACCTTAGCGCAGCACAGGAACTCCACTAGTATGGACCAATCTATTGGGAGACTTGCCTGAATAGATCTGTTCATATAGTGTACAATATATACATTCATTTATTATATTTAATGCCTCAGCTATACACAAACACCCTGCCATGCATTTTGGACAATTGTGGAAACAGTTTGGGGAAAGACACTTTTCTGTTGTAGCCTTGTGCATAAATCAGTGTCCCTAAAAAGTAAGTGGGTGTGGAAGACTGTCTCACCCAATATCACACCTATTAACATGTATAACAGTTTTTGTTACGCAGCTCTTAATATTTCAAAAAACATGTTGCGTTCTAGGACGGCACGGTGGCTTAGTGGTTAGCACATTCGCCTCTCAGCGCTGGGGATTCCCAGTTCGAATGCCGGTTCGAATCCCAATCTGGGTGGAGTTTCCATGTTCTCCCCGGGTCTGCGTGGGTTTCCTCCGGGTTCTCCAGTTTCCTCCCACATTCAAAAAAAATGGATTCAAGGTAAATTGAATGCTCTAAATTGCTCTTTATAGTGTGTGTGACTGTGTGAGTGTGTGCCCAGCGATGGATTGGCGCCCTGGGTGTATTCGCCTAGCGCTCGAGACGGTCTCCCCTGGATGGGTATGAAGGAATAAGAGGAAGACAATGAATGAATGAATGAATGAATGCATGTTTGCATTCTGATTTAATGACCGCATACACTTGAACCACGAGAACTAAATCTTATCAGGGCCAAATAATGGCATTTTAAACCTTCTTTTACAAACATGCCACAGTTAGCGCTCCCAGTACCTCCTTATCCTCCTTTTCCCATTCCGTCTCTCCCTGAGTGTTATATTAATCCTCATTATGATCCACCACAGGTTTGATAATACCAATACTAGCCTGGCGTGAGTTCGCCTAGCACCCTGCTGTTATCAATATGCTATGCGACTCCATTTGTGCAGTTTGCAACTCTGGATGGAGCAGCCGATTTGTGTGTGTGTGTGTGTGTTTGTGTGTGTGTGTGTGAAAGTGCTCTTCTCCTCATCACCACCTGTTCCCTATCACTCTGCATCCTCATCCAGCAGGCTGTAGTAATTGACAATGAGCACATAAAGCTATATACGAGCCCACTATTGCACCGGCTGTAATTGAGAACAGTTTGATACAAATTGGTTTATTTCTTTGTTATGATTTCCTCCCTGTGGGCAGCCTGCATGTGAAATCGAGCCCTTTTCATTGTAGTGACTTGCTTATATAGGAACAAGACCTGTGGCACATCACTAAGAGAATAAAACACACTGTATTGTGGTGTTCCATAAAACAAGTGGGTTTTAATGAATTCACTGTCACATTGCTAAGTGCAGTGCATTTATCTGGATACATTAGGTGCTTCTGTTTAATTGGAAACTGCTATTTAACTCCTCTTTAGCATATTTGCTTTTACTCATGCAGCAGCAACTAGACTCACCACGATCTGTTTTGAAATAACGAGAGATTCATTTACTCCACTAAAAGCACCAACCCCACTCGATGGTGCCGAATAACTACACACGCTGGAAACAGTCGAGATGGTTTTCAGACTTGAAGGACTGGATGATGAAACCGCACTGAATGAACATTCCTTCTCAATGATGCTGAATAACTACATAGTGAAAATGTCTAAAGTTAGTCTATATGACACGCTGGAGAGAATGGATGATGAAAGAATGGCATGAAGTGGACCAATTCAGTGAAACACATAATACAATACATGTATTATTGGAACCTGACAAGATAACGTTATATGTTTTTATTTAGCAATAAAAGCTTTATTATGACATTTATTTAGATTATATTACTATATAGTACCTGCTGCTATCACCATATACTAAACCAGTAGGAGGCAGCATAGGATGATGGATGTTTATGTTTCAGGAAGCAATATTTTTTTCCACTGATACATCAGCATATTAAAAATCAGGCACATGGTCATAAACCTAAACATTTAATAAAAAGAAAAACAAGTCTTCATGCAGCCTAATATTTAGCACAGCAGTGACTCATCAGATGATAACATTTAAGTTCATCCTATCAGCCAAACATGAACTGTTAAGTGATCATTGGATATGTGTAGCTTTCATAATGTTGTAATTTATAATCTCTAAAATATTACAAACTTTAAAAAAAAATGTAAAATTAGAGTAGATTTTTAAAAGAAAATGTACTATTTTAAAAACATTGCCAATAAAACCCTCCTCCTTTCATAATTTTTTTCCTAGTAATTAACTCAAAACTAACATTTTTCAATGACAGATTTCATCACCCGTTTATTTTATTTGTCATAGAATCCTAAAAAGAGTCAATAAATCTAGAGAAATCTCAACCCCTGCTGAATAGATGTGGCCTAGAACCCTTACATAAGGCAACCGTGCTGCTTCTATAATTAGTATAATCAAAAAGGTTTGAGATAAGTTTATGGTTTAAAACCACTGATACCATCTGCTTTAGGTGTTTCATTAGGGGTCGCCACAGCGATGAACTCACAAGTGGCCAAGTGTTTTATGCCGGATGCCCTTCCTGAAACAACCCTCACCCTCCACCGGGCTTGGTACACACAGACTATGGGGACGATTTAGAGCAGCTGATTCACCTTAAATCCACATAACATGGAAACTCCACCCAGATCAGGATTCGAACTGGGCATCCCCAGTGCTGGGAGGTGAACGTGCTAACCACTGAGCTGCCCTTGTCTCAAACTTCAGATTGGTAATAAACTAAATGAGTGATATCGAAGTCCATGATTTCCAGTTAGGCACACTAGAGTGGCTGATTTCAGGACCACCGACAGCGGATTGTGTTCCGGGGACCCTGTCCGTGGTTCTGAAATCAAACTGCTTTAGAGTGCATAACCAGAGAAAACTTTCAAGCTGTGCAGAGTGCTAACCGCTGTCCGTGGTGCTAACCGCTGTCCGTGGTGCTGACCGCTGCCGTGGTGCTGACAGGCGGTCTTGATGCTGACCGCTATCCATGGTGCTGAATCGTTTGTAGTAATTTGGTAGCAGCACAAAAACGGCTGTTTTGAAATACGGGCTGTAAATAAAAATACTTCCTATACATCTTAAATAAACCGCTCATTTATTGTTCACCAGATTGGGTCAATTTTTAATTTGCAAGTTCTGATTAAATCTACATTAGCAAGTCGAAGAAACCTGAGTGTTACATTCAGTTTAAGCTCTTTAATGAAAGCAATCTCACAATCAAATGTACTAAACTGCTTTGTCATTGATTAAGTACTTTAATTGGATATTCCATTTTCCCGGTAATCTGTTATTTCGTGTTTATTTGGCTTGTACTTGTTTTATATCCTTATTATTTTTTCTTATTTTGTGCTTTTCCGGCTCCTAGGGACACTTGTCAGATTGTCCCTCGAAATCTAATAAGAGCTTGATTGTTTTTTTCCTAATTGTCCTGTTTATTGGTGCTGCAGGCAGGCCCCCTTATTGGTGTAATTAATTTCAAAGATAACTTCTTCTCCATCCGGATTCGAAATGCCATACGATAACGGTTTGTCATACTAAGTGTGTGTGTGTGTGTGTTTGTGTTTGTATAGGCTAATTAACCAAAAGTGCTGCCCATATGGGCATGCCCCCTTTTTCACAGAATTTTGTGGCTTCTCCGGAGCTTGACAAATGTCCCCTGTATTTCTTTGTGAATAAAAGCGAGACCACACACCGCAGCCTCCATTTGTCAACTTTACTCTTTGAATCAATACATGCATTTTGCCTCCTACATCTTTATAATATGGGAGTATAATTTGGATAAGAAGAAAAATGACCAGTTTTCATTTTAAATGGGCCAAATGTTTTATAGTTGCTACTCAGGAGCACTTTTCTATAGGAAGGGGAGGGGGGGAATCCAGTTCTACTGGAAACAAGCTAACGAGCTGTGTACTTGCCCTTTACCACCAGCCAGAGTTGAATTATTACTCACATTTAAAGCTTTGCTCTCGCTGGTGTGAGGCTGCAGTTGAGTGCTTTTATTTCGGGCTGTGCCAGCCTTCATCACTGCAGTTACTTATTCTTTCATGTTCATCCACCTCTGCTGCTCAAGGAGAAAAGAATCTGGGGAGTTTTACACAGCTTTAATTTGCTTTTAGAAAAAATATTCAACACATCAGCATAATTCTTCTTCCCGTTTTAATTGTTGTACACTATAGACCCAAAAGTATTGGGAAACCTACATTTACATTACATTTACATTTAGTCATTTAACTGAAATTTTTATCCAAAGCGACTTACAAATAAGAGAACACTACAAGTCAGTATTTTTTGGGAAAAAAAACAGCTAAACTGCAGCACCATCAACCCTGCACATTCCTCGATCTGGTAATTTTTTTTTAATTCATTTTAATTTTTTTTTATAGCAAGTGTCTGTGGAAGAGGTGGGTTTTGAGAAGTTTCTTGACAATGTTAAGTGAGTCAGCCTTACGGATGTTGTTGGGAAGGTCGTTCGACCATTTAGCAGTGGTGAATAAAATGGAGTGAGAATTGGCACCTCAGTGAGTTGGAGTCACCAGGTGACCTAGAGCGTAGTGAACGGGTTTGAGTGTATTTAGTAAAGATGGACTGAAGGTAAGTGGGGGCAGATCCAGTGACTGTCCTGTAGGCCAGAGTGAGTAATTTGTTCTAAATGCAGCAGCTACAGGAAGCCAATGGAGAGAGAGGAGAAATGGAGTGACAGACATTCGCTTGGGCTGGTTAAACACAGATTGGGCTGCATAGTTTTAAATCAGCTGTAGAGGCTGATTGTTGAAGTTGGGAAGTCGACAAGCAGAGCATTACAATAGTCAAGCCGGGATAGGATGAGGGCCTGGACCAGCAGCTGAGTAGCCTGTTCTGTAAAAAAAGGTCTTATTTTCCTGATGTTCTTTAAAATGAATCTGCAGAAATGAAAGGTTTTAGTGACCTGATTAATTAGTTTAAAATGAGTGTTAATTTTGAAATTCGTGAGATCGTGGGGGTTACAACTGAGGCGGTTTGCAAGATCATCGAGATTACGGACCAAGTCAGTTAGTGAGATCGTGGGGGTTATAGAGCGAGTTGGTTAGCAAGATCATGGGGGTTACAGACCGAGTCGGTTGGCGAGATCGTGGGGGTTACAGACCAAGTAGGTTGGCGAGATTATGGGGGTTACAGACCGAGTCGGTTGGCGAGATCAATGGGGTTACAGACCAAGTCGGTTGGCGAGATCAATGGGGTTACAGACCGAGTCGGTTGGCGAGATTATGGGGGTTACAGACGAAGTCGGTTGGCGAGATTATGGGGGTTACAGACCGAGTCGGTTGGTGAGATTGTGGGAATAAAAGTCTGAGTCCGTTGGCGAGATCGTGGAGATTACAGACGAGCCTTGGTAAGGTTAAACACAAATGTTTAAAGACTTAGTTTTTATCTGAAGGTTTTTTGACGAAGTTGAAATGAGATCTGTGTGGACAAGTCAAGCTCTTTTATACAAAACTTACCCAACATTGGCTTCATGCCCGGAGGCAAAGTCAAGCTGGTGGCATACAATTGTGTAAAATAAGAAGAGATACTAAGGATTCTATTCTGAAGGCAAATGTTAAAGAAGCAAACATTCACACCTTCAGCATCTCCATCATGTTTTTGTTTTGGAGAGATACTGAAGCCAATGGAGAATCAACACAAACAAATGAGCAATGATTTAAACTTTTTACAAAAAACCCAGACTGCGCAGCATGAAAATTAATCCCTGAACCTAAACTTTTAAGTACCGTTTCTTCATGCCGCTCCATTTATTGATATTCATTACCAGCTAAAGTGTTAAAAACGCGTAAAGCTCAGTGCTGCTCTTTATTATTCCTACCATCTACAATAAACTGAAAGTGGGGTTGAAAGCTCTCTCACCGATATCCTATTTTACAGGTTTTTCAGTTTTCAATGCAGAGGATCCTGACATTTGTGATATTTGGTGTCAGTCGTTTTTGCTTATAAAACCACTTTTCATGGAGTGCAGTTTGTCAGGTTTTCTGTTGGCAGGTTGTTTTAAGCCTTTTGGTAAAAGTTCTGTAGACTGTCACTCTCTCTTGCTTCCATCTCTTCATGTAATCCCAGATGTTGACAGCATGACTCTGTGGGGTCCATACCATCTGTTACAGAAGTTCTTGTTGAATAAAGTATTTAATGAATCTGGATGTGTGTTTGAAGTTGGTTTAGGAAATTATTTGGAGATGTGTTTAATGTTTTTTAGTACTCTGGGGTAGCATATATCCATCCATCTGTTCCAACAACCATCTCTCCCTTTCTTTTTTTCCCCCACAAGTACGCCCCTTGCCTGACCCCCGACTCTTCTAGCCTGGTTGAGAGACATTTATGCTGGTCCTTTAGAGAAATCTCTATGGACTTTGTTACCAGCACTGTTAAGTTAAAGGAACAATGCTGACACACGTAGGCAAGTTTGAGCCCCAAGCCTCAGAGCAGATCGATCGGGAACTAGAACAGCAACCGAGTACAGAAAAGACACAAGGGAGTAAACACAGCTGGAGAGAAGAGAAGAGAAGAGAAGAGAGAGAGAGAGAGAGAGAGAGAGAGAGAG
This sequence comes from Xyliphius kryptos, assembly GCA_025769995.1. Lineage (NCBI taxonomy): Eukaryota > Metazoa > Chordata > Actinopteri > Siluriformes > Aspredinidae > Xyliphius > Xyliphius kryptos. The sequence continues at coordinate 11,928,658 of JAOUQT010000001.1, read as the reverse complement.
AGAGAGAGAGAGAGAGAGAGATAGACATGGTCAACGTGAATCAAAATGTTGTTTAAAGTATGAAGTTTTTAGTGTTTTTTTTGTCTTTGTACTGATTTATTTGTACCAGATTGTTATTTATAAAATATATTTACAATTCACAAGACTTTCTACAAGAAGCGATGCCGGTCCAGAGCCAAAAGATTGTGAAGGACCCTAATCATCCTAATCATGACAATTATTTACTCTTTTGCCATCGGGAAGGCGTTTTGTCTCTCTGAAGTCAAACACAGGGAGGACAAGGAGGATCTTTTTTCCCAATGGCTATTCGGACTCTAAACCAGGACTACAACAAACACCATCCTGCACACTGCACATATCCCGTCACTTTAAATGTCGCTTTATACTGCATTTACACTGCACACGTGGATGCACATTGTGCACCGCAACATTAAATTAAATCAAATTAAATCTTAATTACGGATCACTTTCAGATTTCTTTTACAGTTTGTCTAATCATATTTTTTGTATCTTGTGTATCATTGTAATAGATTTTTTTAACGTACCTTACTTTATTATGGGTGTGGTGGCTCAGTGGTTAGGCTTAGGGTGTTGGACTAGCAATCTTAGGGTTGTGGGTTCAAATCCCAGGTCCACTGAAGTTACCAATATGGGTCCTTGAGCAAGACCCTTAACCCTCATTGTTCCAGGGATTCTGTATGTAACCCTGTGTTCTGATCCCAAATATTAAGTGGGATACTTGTACGTCGCTTTGGATTGAAGCGTCTGCTAAATGACCAAATTTAATTGAATTTTT
>JAOUQT010000001.1:11789461-11800091 GCA_025769995.1 Xyliphius kryptos | reverse complement strand
ATACATTTTCGCTCGTTATAATATGTAGGAGGGATCATGCATTCAAGTGGGTGAAATGATAATAATAATAATAATAATAATAATAAATCGACAAACAATATGTGTGTTTGCAACACACATAATAATAACATTTTAATAAAACCTTAAGGCTGGCCAGGAGATATATAGCATGACACCTAGTGGCATAATACAAACAGCTACAAGCTAAGATATGACAGATAATGAAAGAAGTAAAACTGGAGTTTAGCTAACTAAAGGGAGAATTGGGTGTTGGATATTCTAAGGAATAGTGAATTTACTTAAATTCATACAAATATGTCCATATATATAGAATATATCAGATGAAGAAATTAAGATTAATTAACTAAATTAACTAATTATTTATCAGAAAGAAAGAGAAAGTGATTTTGAAGCAACATAGCTGCCTTCAAAACATCATTTATAAAGTTCTACTTTCATTGAGGAACATTATTTTTAAAGTTTTTATTAATTGTCTCATGCATTTGTTGACAAACTATAGATCCTCTGCCTATCTTTGCTTCTCAATGACTTAAATCTTTGTGTATACAGTTTTCTAACAAATTGTGAATGCAATCATTTTTTTACATGTTTTGGCCATTATGTGTTTCTGTGTGCCTGTTGTTTTTAATAGGGATAGTATTCATTAATATTTTGCTCCATACTCCAGAAGAAGAATGAGAAGTGGGCTTGCCTTATTTAAACCCCAGACATTTAGTTTGGTGTGCTCCTGGTCATGAAGACCATGGTAAGATTGATTGACCTTTGAAATCAGCCATTCTACTCTCTGGAAAATAGTAACAGTAAACTTCCATAAACTATCTACAGCTTGCTATTGTTGATGTGAAAACAGATTGCACAAGATTAACTTTCACGAGTAACTCTTATAGTTACACTCTTTTCTCTAAGAGAAATTTTGCCAGAGAGAATATAGAAACCTACCAGGACTTCTGGAACAATGTTATTTGTATGGACGCATCTGAAATGTAATTATTTTGACATCATAGCAAAAGGCAGGTTTGGCATAAACCAAAGACAGCATTGTAGGAAAAGACCAGCTGTGAATCATGGACACCTGGTTTGGGGATCCTAACCAGCTCACCATCATGGATGGTGGATATTGAAGAAACATGAGGCAAACACAAAGACTTCCAGTGTTTACAGAAAACTTCAAAATAGAAAAGCTAGCTGATTTAGATTTATACATAGAAAATGCATAGAAAGGAAACTGCAAGTCCTTATTCCAGATAGTGAAGAAGCTGTCAAATTGTAGCCATCAAGGACAAAGATGGAAAGAACTTGTTGATCTAAACAAGGAATCTGAATCTAATGAGCTTGAACACCTTCACCTGAAGCTGCATCCTGGACATCCTGATTGTGATACCTCAGTCTGTCTGGATTGAAAAGGAACACCTGCACCACCATCACAATAAGCATTGGAGCTCCCCACAGCTGTGTGCTCAGTCCACTGCTGTTCACTCTACTGACTTACAACGGTGCAGCAATGCACAGCTCAATTCACATCGTCAAGTTTGCTGATAACACAACTGGTGGGTCTTATGTCTCTGAATGTAGAAAAAACTAAATGACGGTTGTTGACTTCAGAAAAACTATGCATGATTACTCACCGCTGAACAGACATTAGTAATACATGCAGCCAAGAATGCAGCCTTGTGGGTGATCACACATACCCTTTAACCTTCCGCTATCTGGAAAAAGGTACCCAAGCATTCAATCCCTCACATCCAGACTCTGTCACAGTGTTTTTTTTCCAACGAGCTATCAGACTCCCCAACAATTAGAGTCTGACCTGAACATGCATATACACACATGCATATTTTACAAAAACCTGGGACCATGGACTCTTTTTAATAACACTTTTTAAGGTTACTGAAGTACATTGATGTTTTTTCTTCTAAAGGAGTGTACCAGTTTATACATTCTGTTTAAATCATATTATCTCAATTATAACACAATGTACTTTATCAACAACTATCAAATTAAAACTAGTAAATTGCAGTGTCCTCCCTCCCCAGTCCCCCATGTATTTATTAATTTTGTATTGTGAACAGTCTTGCAGGCTTGCACATTGCACATATGTTGCTGTAGAACCTGGATATACCTTTCAGCATTGATGGTGTCCTTGCAGATGTGTAAGCTGCCTATTCCACATGCACTAAATCTTTTGATGATATTATGAACTAGATTCTCTATTATACTCAGTCATGTTAATGACCTAATGCAATTGGTCCTTCAGATGTTCATTATTTGTACCTTTAACTTTTCCAGCCTCTTATTGCCCTATCCCACCCTTACTGAGATGTGTTGCTGTCATGACATTTTAAATGAGCAAATATTTGGCATGAAATTTCAAAATGTCTCACTTTTGACATTTAATATGCTGTCTATTTTTTATTGTAAATAAAATATCCAATTTCGAAGTTATTATTGCATTCTGCATTTACAGTGTGTACTTTCTTCCATCTTTGTTCCGATTTATGCACTGATGCACCAAGAACAGAGCAACAATGGCTATTTTTTCTTCTTTATTATACCATTTGCTCTACAAATCAAATTTGTGTAACTGCACAATACTTTAGCAAATTATTGTTGGTTATTCTTTTAATATATTGGTGACAGTGGAGTTAAGTAGATTAAATGCTGAAGCATGGCTCAGAAAAACAAACCGCTGAGCCAGACACCTCTGCGGACAACACATCAGATTCACATACACTTGTCCTGCTCAGGGAAACAAAATCACCCTCACTTTTATACTCATATATAAGACAATACAGCAACACAATAAACAACACATTAAACAATAAAGTAATCAGACTCATTAACACATAAACATTAACCCATAAACAGGAACATATGAATATACAGTAACTGGGACATGTAGGCAGTATAGCGCTGCATGCTGCTGGAAAGTCAGGCCCCTTCCTAGACAATTCATGGTAGCAGAGGATACATTGCCTTTATTGCATGATGTATTGTTTGGGCTAATTGTATTGTTTATTGAAAATGTAGCTGTTTTCCTTTAAAAAATGTAATCAAGGATATTTTTTATAAATTATTATCTATGCAGTAAAAATGGCTTTAACTGTCATGTGCTGCTAACCATTTAACAAAAAAACAATGTAATTTTATGTAAATTATTGTCCTTACACTAAAAATTTCAGAAAAGAAGACGTGTTAAGTAAAGTTAAGGCAACTCCAGATGTTTCAGACTCCTCCTATTTGGCTTGTCACAACATTCCAGGCGAAATGAGTACTCAGCATGATGACTTCCTCCCTCTCTGCACACTTATACCACGTACACTCACAGGGAGAGAACTAGAACTTCCTTTTCATGAAGATGAGAGTCCTTCAGCTCATTGTTGTTTTACTTGGTGGACTGGTTTCAGGACAGCAGCAGGCCTTAATGGACTACTTAGAGAGAAGACTGCAAGCAGTTGAGGTAAGCCTGAAGTTGGATTTTACTGGAAACAAATGCGTTCTCAAATGCATAACATATTTTACTTCTTTAGAAAGTGTTTCAATGAGAATACAAGTAATATTTTCCTGGCTTTTACTCCGTGTAATTAAGGCACATTGTAGCTCTTGCTTTGCTTTTTTTCTGGTGTTTCTCGTCAGTTTCACAGAGACACATACATGCATAAATACATACTTTTCCCAAAGTCTGCATGTCTTTCCATTCCCATACCATTTCAATATCCACTTCCATCTACTTCAATTTCTTGCAGCTCCTAAAATATTATCTAATCAATAATTACATTGTGTAACGCACAAATAAAATTAGCAATTGATTTATAAAAAAAATTAAATATGCTAAAATCTATTCTTAAAGTTATGAAGCAATAAAGGACAGCACACAAACTTTTAGATGTGCATATTAAAAAAAATTATTATCAGATATCAGCAGCCCTCATTATCAATATATTTTGTCATAAATTTGTTCTGTTATGGAATGTATTGTGTACCTTACTAATTGTGTATTGTGTACTCATTTTTTTGTGCATTATTCATTGTTGGTAAATTATTTGGAATTATAAAATCATGGTATACCGACTCATTAATGCATAATTCTTAAAAAAACATCTCTAACAAAAAATAGGTTCTTAAGACTTTTGCACATTACTGTAGATCATTATAAAAATCAGGTAAAAGTTCTTAATTTAAAGGTCAAAGTTTAAATTTGCGTGACCCCTTATTTTTTTTATTACTGCAAGGACCGTATCTCCTTGTGGCATGAGCAGACAAGCCGCTACACTGCAGAACTAAGGGAGCTGAAGCAGCAAATGGTATCTCAGCTTGAGGGATTGGACAAAAACAAGGAGGCACTAAAGGCTGAGCTGGATGCAGTGGGTGTCCGTGTTGACAGGGTGGAGCGTGAGATGGATTATCTTGAGACACAGAAAGAAACACAACCTTGCGTGGATGTGGATGACAAGCTGGTGGAGCAGCAGGTGACTGTGGCCAAGGAAAAGAACAAGTCTAAATATGCCAAGCTGACAGGTATATTTTCCATATTCTGTGAAAACAATTAAATGAAATTAAAACCGCGTCAGTACAAAATGAGTTTATATTCCAAACATTAATTTTCCAACAGAAAATGTTGAAAAGGTAAGGAAAGGAATAACATATTATATAATAGAACACATTTCAGATGAAAACCACAGTGATTGGTTGCATGAAATTAAAGAAGAAAACGTGACTTAGAAACCATACAGATGTTCTGTCACAGGTTCTTCATAATGCTCAATATAACTTTCCAGATATTTCACAAGCATAAATCACACCAAATACTGAATTAATTTAGTTTAAAAAAACTCATGTCATGTGTACTGCATATAACCTTGTGCATAGATATAACCATGTGTATGTATGTTCTCATCATGAGAGCCCATCTACGAAGGCTGATAATGACAATAAACAATAATTATAAAAAAATAAATCTAGGAAAGGTTCCTCTTAGTCTGTATCTTGCATTCTTACAGGCTAAAGCTAAACACTGCACTCAGTTTCAGTAATCACAATCATTTTGTCAGTACTGATATGCAGGAAATGATAACCCATGCAGGACTTAATATATTCAAGTAGTCTGCATACTGGTGGAACGAGATGTATTTCCTGACAACCGTGGTCCATGAATGCCTATAAATTCATTCAACTTTATTTCTAAGACATGATTTTTTAATGCATGTAAGTTTTAACTCTAATTAGCATGCCTGGGGGATATTGGAAAGGAAAATCTGGACAGGAAACACCATCTTAAATTTAGGGGAGTATAGTGCAATAATATATTAATTCCCTGCCATATGCCATACAGTAATATTTAACTTTGACACAAAATGAAATTGTATTTAAGTATTAATATTACAATATACCATGTTTATGGTTCCTAAGTGTATATTTAAGCTGATGTTGGTGTTCTCTAAGCCACTGACATTGGGCTATAACAAATGAGGCAAATGATTGTCTGGTGATGAGAACCCCAAGCAGGAGTAAGGAAAGATTCACAATTATGTTGACTTAGTCATATTATGCACATATTATTCAGCAAACTACCTTAGCCTTTCCGCCATGTAAAAAATACTAATACTGTTATTTTCTGTTAATTCTTTTACCATACCTGGTAAAAACTCAAGGTAGTTGTAAAGAATATAATATAGTATATTTTAAGTCCCTTTGCATTAACAAATGATAAAAAAAGATGAGCAGGTTGAGTTAGCATAAAAAATAAAAAAGACTCAGGTAAATTATACATGTAAACAAAATTAAGTATAGCTCAGTTCTTTGAGAATTTAAGGACAATCTCTTACCAGAAAGGGTGTTTATCGGATGCATGAGCTTCACTGTGAGGCAATACATCCGGGCACCTCTAAGAAGCTACAAAGGTTAAAGGGCATATATGAAAAGAAAAGTGGAGGTATGGTAAAGTGGAGGGGATCATGAATGTGGGAAATGGGAAGAAGGGCTGAAGAGAAAATGCTGTAAGTGTGCTGTAATCATACTGTAATAAAGTAGGATATTTTGGATGACAAGAAAGGAAAAAGCATGTATGTTCAGAATGCAACATCTCGGGAGCCAATAAAATTGGTGAATAAAGAAATTTTAAAAAACTGTAAATTAGTAAACACAAGACAGACTAAATAATTCATGTAATTAAGCACAGAAAAATCTATTATTCTTTATGATATTATAATCACTTGGAACTGTAATGAACAAATTAAAATATTTTTTAAAGTGAAAGATCAATATATGCCAATAAACCCTCAAGATCTGCAACTTTACCTAAGAGGAACTAGAACTATAAGCAAAACGCTTGACTAAACAAATACATATTCAGCCTAGACTTTTTCTAGTCCTGAGCGATGAGATTAGCTTCATCTGGAATACGCTATAAGGGCATTACCTTCCGCATGTTTTTCATAAACTGCCATGTGTAGTTTAAAACTTGTATCAGTGTTTATTATGAACTATTGTGAAGTAAGACAAATATGATTACATTAGTGTCTATCCTGTGCTTCATAACAGATGGTTATTGTCATGGTAAAATTATCATTCGCCTGAGAGGGTATTTAATCAACAGGACTATATCTGTATATACATGTAGAAAAATCCAGCAAATTAGAAAATAATATATATTTAATAATAATACTCATGCACTAATTACCATGCACAAAGAACAAAAAAAACCACTAATTGGTAATAAAGTAATAAATACATTTAAAATGACATGAATATGAATTATGCATTATTGTGCTACAAAATGACACAGCCTGTAGTCAATCAGTCATCTTCAGCTGTGGAAAATGTGGTGAATAAACCACAATTAAGCCCACTACAGGCAAGTCTGACATATGTGTTTAAAGATGTGTTTATTTGTATGCTTTATGAGTTTTATGTACACGAGAGACGGAAAAACACAAGTTTTTCTTGAAGATTATATCACAAATTGAGCTCATAAAAGCCTTGCTAATTTGAGAAAGCTTAAGTTCACTTCAGGTTCATTCGGTTCCATGAATATTAACGAGGTGTAAACTAACCCCATCCCATAACAATTTGTGTCCCTTTACATAACAAATGGATTGTAAAGTCCCAATCTTCTTCATTTTTGAACACACTCCTCTATGGGCAGGAGTAGGAGTGTGCGTTAGACAACTCTGCGGCGCATTGTGCCAGGAATGCGCGTGTGGGCGTGTAGGAAAAGGTGGGCATCACAGAGCTAACTTAACCGCAAGAAGCACGCCAGTGAGACAAAGCGGGAGTGGCAGAAACAGAAAATCTATTTTTCAAATTAAATGAAACACAAGTTCATCCATGTATTTGTACAGCCATCAGAATTAGATGACGACATAAGTAATAATCGCGGCTCATGACGTCATCATCGTCTGATGACATCTTGTACATAGATGTTAAAACAAAAGACAAGGTACAAAAAATGGGAAACAAAACCTAACAGCGAATGCGCTGAGAACCCCAAAACTAAGACTACATAAAAACAAGAACTAAGGCTAGGAATAACAAAACTCTGGGAAAACAAAGCATAAAGCACTAACATGAAACACACTCTTAGGAATAAACTTAAACCCCTTACTGGGTGCCCGTGATCTTCAGGCCCTTATACGGCACTGTACTGTGCCAGCTGCCGTTGCCAGCTAAAACTCAATAGACCTCTTGGCCAACCTCGTTTAAAATGTGGCAAATTAAAACATTTAAAAATTGTTCTGTGGTCAGATAAATAAAAATAAAAGTTTTTTATAGAAATCAGAGACACTGTGTCATTACCTTAGAAGTGGCTTTTTTGCAGAAATTTGACCATAAAGTCCTTCACGCAGACGTCTCTGAACATTTTGAGATGTTTGTGCTACTTGTGTGTGCTACTCTGTGAAGCATTTAGGTAGATCCTTACCTGGTGTGCTCTTAACTTTTCTGCAACAGAGGTAACTCTTGGTCTTTTCCTGGGGTGGACCTGATAGGAGCCAGTTTTATTATAGCATTTCATTTGTTACTGATCTGAATAAAGATAAAAATAAATTAATTAATTAAGTAATTTTTTACATTTGCAAGTTAACTATGGTTTGATGTCATGCAGCTTGTCCAATAGAATTGATGCAGCTCATATACTTTAGCCTGGCATGGAACAGGTATTTCCAAAAGCATATGTAACTTAACAAGGCTTAACCAGGCTTAGGCCTCTTTCTTAAACAAAATGATCTGGGCTAATGTATAAAATCCTGATTTGCATATAATTTAAAGCATCGCACTGAATTGAAGATTCAAAGCAGACTTGTAGAATGCAGTCATTCATTTTCCTCCACACACAGTCACACACATAGGCATATACATGCTACTTTGAAGTATTTTAATGTTACTCATTTGATATTTTTCATGATGTTTTCGTGATGTTCCTCCCCAAACTGTTTTACCATGATTTCAGGAAATTGGACATTGTGGTGGCTACTGTTTTCTTAAAAAACCACTCCATAAAACCTTGACATGTTTGTGAAGTGAGCACACATGCCTGAAGCAGTAAGCATGCACCACAGTCCCAGGGGTTAGGTGCCTTGCCCAAGGGCACTTCAGCCATATCATGACTTTGTCATACCGTTTCGAGGCAGGTTTAAAATGTCAGTGGGACCAGGTTTGTATATCCAGCTGTTGCCAAGAAATAAGTGGGTCATGATGGCATATCCAGGGATGGGGTACGGGTACATGTTTGAGAAAGTGATCAGAAAATCTTTATGCAACACACTTACTTGCATTTTTAACTGGAGAATTTTAACCATGAGTGCTGCCTCTTTTGTTTCGGTGTCAGACGAGCAGGTCCACAACGAGTTCTGGATTTCTAATGAGTTTATCTATTTCTGCTTGCTGCTTGCTACATCTTGCAACTTTCCATTTTCTGCAACCTCCCAAGCTTTGCTTTGTAAATAACACTACCTAAACTATTCAGTTTATTTTGCTGACCCTTTTAAACTCTCCAGTACCCCCTACTCCTCTTACAACCGACATTATCTGGTCAATGCACCTTTTTCTCTGCCCCGTTACTTTCTCCTTAGCCTTTAGCTTTAAACATATCCTGCTCTTTACTCATCGCCTGGCTTACATATGATTCATTTACCTGTATAAATGTACTGGAAATTTCTTCATTAGTAACAGAAGTGTTCATATCCTGCCAGTTAGGTAAACGCTGAGTAATCCGTCGCTGAACTTCAGCAGACTGATTTGAGCAAGCCCATAACAAGTATTGCTAAATGTGGGGCTCCTGTACACTCTCAAACAAACACCTTTTTATATCCTTGATAAATCCTTTTTTCTCTCACCAATGTAATTTTATTCCATTCGCACACACAATTTCAACCTCTTTTTTTCTATCACCATAGTTGACTCTCTGTCTATAACTGTGTAGTACTCCAGTGAGTCATCTTCCTCCCACTGTCTTGCAGACTCCATGGGTATTTCTCTTCTAATTATTTTATTCAGTTGTCTTTTCAAATGGTCACATGGTCATTCCCCTGTTGCCAGCTTCCCTGTTCACAGTAGTCACTAGGTAGTAGTGATTGAAATCATACACAGGATAAAATGTAATATACCCTATGCCCATCCTTTAAAGCATTACTTATGGCTCCCCTACCCTTTTCCTACCTGCAACTACAACATTCATGTAATCATCTATTTAGCCATTCCAACCTCAACACAAACCACTAGGGTTGTTGCAAAATTTTATCTGGCCATTTCATTCTTTAACATGTGCAGAATGTGGCAGATAGAAGCTTGGGTGGCAGCATATGTTGCACTATTTATTTCTGGGTGCTGATAATAGATAGATTTCACTTTGAATAGTATAGTCTTAACATGTAGATGGAGCGACAAACTGTCTTCATTGACAATGGTTTTCCGAAGTGTTCCTGAGCCTATGTAGTTATATCTGTTACAGAATGATGTCAGATTTTAATGCAGCCTTTTCAGCCTTGATGCTCACTTGCAGATATATGTTTCCAGATTATCTGAATCTTTTGTTGATATTTTGGATTGTAGATGATGAAATCCCTAAATTCCTTGCAACTGCACATTAAGAAACATTGTTCTTAACCTGTTGGACTATTTTGTCATGCAGTTGTTCACAAAGTGGTGAACCTTGCCCTTTCCTTGCTTGTGAATGACTGAGCCTTATGGGGATGCTTCCTTTATACTCAGTCATGACACTCCTGTTCACGAGTCAAATGTTCCAAACATGTTATATGATTATTTTAATTTACTTCAATTAAAATTGAGATATACGCTAATTAGTCGGCACTAAGAGCATTTCTATAGACCAGGTGACTTTCCTTCCATGTTGTTTAATACAATACTAATTCAGTGTCATTTACATTCTAATTTTCAATTGTTTTGTTTTAGGATGTGTGCCAATTATCATTATAGTTATCATTAGTGGAGTCCGCTCCACTCAGTGTAATATTGTTGCAGGTGTATTAAAGAATGTTCACGCTTTTTGCTGCAAACCTTAAACATGCAGCTATCATAGCTACATGTACAGTACAAGGACACATGGTTCAGCGTATTGAAATATTCTATGATACATAGTCTGCAAAACACACACACA
>JAOUQT010000001.1:11763691-11775658 GCA_025769995.1 Xyliphius kryptos | reverse complement strand
ACATGACTGTGCACCAGTGCACAAAGCAAGATCCATAAAGACATGGATGACAGAGTCTGGTGTGGATGAACTTGACTTGACCTTAACCCAATAGAACATCTTATACAGAGAGCCAGTCATTCTCATGCAACATCAGTGTGTGACCGTACAAATGTGCTTCTAGAAGAAGGAACAAAAATCCCCTTAAACACACTCGTAAACCTTGTGGACAGCCTTCCCAGAAGAGTTAAAGCTGTTCTAGCTGTACAGGGTGGACCGACGTCATACTGAACCCTTTGGATTATCTCATATGCGAGTCAAGGCAGGTGAGCGAATACTTTAGGAAATACAGTGTAAGTATTACATGCTTAAATCTGCTCGCTGCCATACATTGTTTACCTCAAGCACACATGACAGCTCGGAACTTTATCCAAATTGATCCAAACATCGTCCATACACAAGTTGACCCATTCCACGTGCAGCAACTCCACCAGTTCAACTCGTTAGTTTGAACCTCGTCTCGCATTAGGTCGGATGCCATATGAAATTCCGCTGTATGTTTGTTGGAGGGGTTCAGATCCAAAATGTTCCCACAAAGTTGTCTTGGTCTGCTGAAGCATTCATACACCTGTGGCCATGGAAGTGATTGGAAAACATGAATCCCATAACATGGATGGGTGAGCAAATACTTTTGGAAATATAGTGCATGTCCATGAACTGAATCTCAAGAGTATCGGTCATCGGTCAAGACGACAACCCTGAGCACAAAAAATTGTGTCTCAATTGTGTCTCATGTTTACTTTGACGTCTATTTCATTGGACAGTCCAAACTGTAGATATCTGGAGGAATATTTGTGACTTAATGGTGATCTATGAACACTCAGATGTCGCTGCATCAAGAGCCGTACTTAATCAATAGCTGATATAAGCACATGGGCACGGGAAAACATGCATCAAGCAAGACAACACAGAGTTATATCCACAAATGGTAATTAGAACATTACATCCCAAAAGAACGTCATGGTAACCTTGACATGAAAGAGCAATGAATTCTCAGGGCTTGGAGACATCTGGGATGGACCATCATACAGTGGAAGCATGTATTGTGTTCAGACAAATCCAGATTATTATCCAGAAGTATTCCGGATCTGCATTTTCCACACCGTCCCAACTTTTTCGGAATTGGGGCTGTATTTACCGAACAAATTCCCTACGCACTGGGAGAAAATTATCAGAAGGTCAATGTTAAATCAGAGGCAATTGCAGAACACACAGCTCGATAGAAAGAGTGTTTCCTTAAGGTTTCGGTTCACGGATGCAAATTAAACACTAGCGTCTCTGTCCCTTTCACCTTCACTCATTAGGAATGTCAATGACCAGTTCTGCTTCGTCCCCCTCTCCTCTCTCCTCCTCTCCTCCGTCGCTTTCTCCCTCACTCTCTCCATCGTCCTCCGCCGCGTCTCCACTTAGCATTTGCCGCGGGACCCAGCTGAAGGGCCCGGATGAACCGGAACCTGGTGCACTGCCTGCTGGGTAATTAGGTGCTAATGGAGAAACCACCTGCTGGGGGAATTGATAAAGGCAATGTGAAAGACTGCAGGAAAACAGTATATGGAAAATGATATTCATGATTCATGTCACGCTAATGATCACAAGCTAAAGATTTTGAGTTTCCACTACAATGTGAAATGTCATGTTAAATTAAAGTGGAAGTGACTTACAGGACAGTGATGTAATAATCTGCTTGAATATACTGCACAGTGGTCTCAGTGTTCCGCTTGTCCCGCACCCTAATCCCCACCCTAATGCACTAATGGGCACACTCTCCTCTGCACTCTGCATTTAACAACATGCTTCTCCCAAGAATAAACTGGATGGACAATATCATGACATGGACTGGATTATCAGTGCCCAGACTTCTACAAGCAACAGTGGGCATTATAGAAAGCTGACTTATTCAGAAAGTGATAATTGCCCATGATGTGACATTTTACCCTCCCTAGGATTTATCCATCAACAAATATCACACCAAAAGCAAGGAGTGTAATAGTCCACGAGGTCACAAAGGAACCCAGGGTAACTTCAGCTAAACTAAACTAGCCTTTAGCACATTAGCTGATTGTAAGTGTTCCTGATGGTGAAGTGCTAACTGAAGTGGTAGAAACGAGGTACCTTGCTGGTTTAAGACGTTAGTAGATCACGAGTTCAAATCCCACCAAGCTGCCACTTTTGGTGTCCTTGAGCAATGTCCTTAACCCCCAACTGCTCAGTTGGATCAAGAGCTAAATGGAAGTCATAGTGGATGTAGTAATGACATGTAATGTTAATGTAATTAGAAGAAAGCCACTGCAATCTAGAGCTGTCTTGAGGATCACACGGGCAAGACAAAAGACTTTTGGGACAATGTCTTGCAGATGGGTGACACCAGCATGGATCACTTTGGCTTGCATTTATGAATCAATTCAGATAATCTTTATGGGGTCCACACACTTAAGCACCATGGTGGTAGTAAGATGTTGCAATGTATCAGGTATCATGGGTACACTATGGCTCACGTTCCAAATGCAATACCATGCCACAAGATGCCACGCCAGGTGAAGTATGGTATATTTCCGGTTTGGATAGTGTGCTGGAGAATGCGCGCTAGAAAATCTCTCGAACCCTAGTAGGATATCCGGGAATTCGTTGCTTGCTAATTGATTCGTGTTACAAACCTGATTCCGAAAAAAGTTGGGACTAAGTACAAGTTGTAATTAAAACCGGAATTCAATGATGTGGAAGTTTCAAAATTCCATATTTTATTGGGAATAGAACATCGATGACGTATCACGTTTAAACTGAGAACATGTTTTATTTAAAGAGGAAAATTAGGTGAACACATCTCAAAAAAAGTTGGGACAAGGCCATGTTCACCACTGTGAGACATCCAATTTTCTCTTTAAAACGGTCTGTAAACACCTGGGGACTAAGGAGACAAGATGCTGAAGTTGAGGGATAGGAATGTTAACCCATTCTTGTCTAATGTAGGATTCTATTTGCTCAACTGTCTTAGGTCTTTTTTGTCTTATCTTTCGTTTTATGATGCTTCAAATGTTTTTTTGTCTGGACTGCAGGCTAGCCAGTTCAGTACCCAGACCTGTCTTCTACACAGCCATTATGCTGTAATTGATGCAGTATATGGTTTGAAAAATGCAAGGTCCTCCCTGAAAGAGATGTGATCTAAATGGGAGCATATGAGGCTCTAAAACCTGGATACACCATTCAGCGTTGATGGTGTCCTTCCAGATGTGTAAGCTACCCATGCTACATGCACTAATGCAGCCCTATACCATCAGAGATGCAGTTCAGATGGCTTCTGAACTGAGCGCTGATAACTGAACGTCGTCCTTCTCCTCTTTAATCTGAATGACATGGTGTACCTGATTTCCATAAAAAACTTCAAATTTAGATTCGTCTGAACACAGAACAGTTTTCCACTATGCCACAGTTCATTTTAAATGAGCCTTCGTCCAGAGAGTACGTCTGCGCTTCTGGATCTTGATTATATACAGCTTCTTCTTTGGACTATAGAGCTGGCAACGGCAGATTGCACAGTGATTTTTTACAGAAAACATGTCTGTATTTGATGCAGTGCTGTCTAAGGGCCCGAAGATTACGGGCACCCAGTATGGATTTCCGCTCTTGACCCTTTACGCACAGAGATTCTTTCAGATTCTCTGAATCTTTGGATGATATTATGCATTGTATATAATTATATGTTTAAACTCTTTGCAATTTTACACTGATGAACTTCTTTCTGACATTGCTCCACTATTTGTTGGCGCAGAATAGGTGTTTCTCTATCCATCTTTACTTCTGAGAGCTGCTGCGACTCCAAGATGCTCATTCGTGTTAGTGACCTATTGATAATTGGTCTTACAGCTGTTCCTTTTTTGTATCTTTAACTTTTCCAGCCTCTTATTGCCTCGTCCTAACATTTTTTATGATGTGTTGCTGTCATGAAATTTTAAAATTTTCACTTTCGGCATTCAATATGTTGTATATGTTTTACTGTGAATACAATATTAGTTTTTGGCTTTTGTAAATTATTGCATTTTGTTTTTATTTACAGTTTGTACTTTGTCCCAGTTTTCTTGGAATTGTGTTGGTATGTCTTGAAATGAATTGTGGAGGTGATCAATGAAGTTATCTGCTTCTGCAAAAAAAAATAAAAAATAGAATTACCATTGGAATTATCTGCTTTTGCCAAAAAGTATTTTAATAAATATAGAATATTTCAATAAAGTTAAATTATCAAAACAAGCTAACTGCAGTTCGATTGATATTTCTGAAATTTCTGTACATTTATAAAAATCGGTTTCACAAATAAACTATATTAGGGCATAACCATGTAAATGGCTACACTTTAACAACATTTAATTATGTTTTGACTCATTGCACCAACCAGATTCTCAACAGCATTCACTGTAATCAGGTTTCTAGATGATTGTTAGCATGAGTAGAAACAAAGCAGGGGCCGGGGTAGCACTGAACCCCTGAAATCCCATTTGATCACCCATATGGCATGTCGTCTGCACATCTTGTTGAAAATAGCCTGTTGCCTTGCTTAATGGGTAATACCTGTTGACTGCTATGCATTCATACACAAACCTTATCTTCTGTGTTCTTAAGAAGTACTTTATAGCAACATTATTATTTTACAGATTTTGATTGCAATTGATTGTGTTTTTAAATATTCAGTTTAAAATTTTAGTCTGTGGACCACCTAAAATAGCTTTGACAACCCACTGGCGACCGCAAGGATAAAAGAATAGATCTGACACTAATTATCAGTTCCAGTGTTGCACTCATCTAACATTTAGAGTACTTATCTGACATTGCATTGTGGCGCAGTGGTAATGCTCACAGCAAGAAGGACCTGGGTTTGATCGCTGGGTGGGGCGACCTGGGAAATATTGTGTGTAGTTTGCATGTTCTCTCTGAGTTTGCACAGGTTTCTCCGGGTGCTCAGGTGTACTCCTTCATTACAAAGTCATGCATTCTAGGTTAATAGGTTTCTCTAAAATGGCCCTGTGAGTGTGTGACTGTTTGTTTATGTGTCTAGGGTTGTTCCTGCCCTTGTGTCTAGAGTTGCCTGGTGGGCATTAGCTAATGAATGAATAAATGAATGCTGGTAATGCCTGGCTACCAATATAGATAAGAAATAAAAAAATGAAATGCTTGGATAGTCAACAAAAGTAAAATCCACCTTTTAATCAACACTTCATTATAATTAAGCAACTATTCAATAAAATCAAAGATCTTTACAAATTGTATTACATATGAGTCCAAGAATAACACACTTTTCTTAATTTAGCTTCATCATTTCAGTAACATGTTTCTTCACCTTTGAACCAGTCTGCCAATGTTTAGTCTGGATTTATTGCATTTTTGTCAGGGTTGTTCAAAGTGCATTATAGAAGAACTATCTGGCTGCAGTGGGTTTTTTCCATTCAAGACAATCTAAAATGAGACATAGAATGAATAGGTGTTGGTGAGTGTCTCAAAAATATTAAGTCCAGACTGCACTTTTTTCAAAAGGATTTTCTCATATTTATTCCCTTTATCTAGACAACATCTCTAGAGAGTAAACCTGTCTTGTGCCCAGGATTCCTGGGATAGGCTTCCTCTCTAGTGTGACTGCGAATAGGATAAATGTATATGTTTGAGGTATATGTTTATTTTAGCACATTGTTTGAAGAATCACTGATGATAAAATATCTTTTAAAATACAATTTGTTCAAGGTGGTTGCTTTGCATCAACTTATTTGTGGGTTTGTCTTTATTATGTCGGCGTAATAGATAGGGTAGAAGGCTGGGATCCAAAATATCTATTGTTTGATCCCACTCCAGGGGTCCTAAGTGTGCCCTGGATGGGTTCATTCATTCATTCATTCATTCATTTTCTTTTTCAATTAATCCACATGGGGTTGCAGGCCGGTTCCCACACTGCAACTCTGGACACAAGTGCAGGAACAACCCTAGACATGGCACCAATCCCTCATAGGGCCACACACATACATACAGTCACACACATATTCACACACTAAGGAGAAATTAGTCAACCTAGCATGCATGTCTTTGTAATGCGGGAGAAAACCAGAGCACCCAGATAAAACCCAAGCGAACATGAAAAGAACATGGATTAGGAATGAGAACATCAGAGGGACAGCACATGTTGAGAAATTGGGAGACAATTTAGAGAGGGCCGATTGAGATGGTTTGGACATGTGCAGAGGAGGGACAGTGGATATATTGGTAGGAGGATGTTAGAAATGGAGCTGCCAGGTAGGAGGCAGAGAGGAAGACTAACTAGGAGATACATGGATGTGGTCAATGTAGACATGCATGTAGTGGGTGTGAAAGCAGAAGATGCAGGGGTCAGAGTCAGGTGGAAAAGACTGACACGCTGTGGCAACCCCTGATAAAAGGGAGAGGCAGAAAAAAGAAAAACAACAACAACAACTAGGTAAAATTATGGAATGTATAGTCACTGAGAGTATAACATTTAGAAAGCAAAGGTCTTTTCTCTAGATATCAGGGTGGGTTCCTTAAGGGTCGTAACACAATGGACTAACACAGCACAGTCTAATAAACTAGCTGTATTTTTTGATATTGAGAAAGCTTATGACATGCTTTGGAAAGGGGGACTGCTAATTAAATTAAAATCACTAGGAAAAGAGGAAAAGGCATAAAACTGGGTTTTAGATTTTTTATTCAACAGGAAAATTCAGCTAAGGAGAGCTACAGAATACTCTAATTTGAATGCAATTGAGAATGGCACACAATGCAAGGTAGTGTGTGTAGCCCGTTATTGTATAATATTATGATTAATTATATTTTTCCAAGCATTGAATAAAATTTAGTATATTTATATGTGGATGATGGGGCACTGTGGATTAGAGGTCGCAATATTTCATATGTTGAAAAGAAAATGAAGGCAGCAATAACATAAGTGGGAAAAGGGGCAAATTAGTGGGGGTTTAGGTTGTCAGTTTCTGAAACAAGTTATTTGCTTCTGAAGAAAACAGTACTACTTCCCTTTCTCTACAGCTATATGGTCATCATCTGGAGCAAGTTAAGGCGATTATATTTCTTGGATTATGGTTTGACGGGAAAGTTCACTCGGATAAAATGAAAGGTAAATGTAAAAACGTACATAATATTTGATGTTGTTTGTCAGGACAAACCTAGGGAGCAAGCAGGGCTTCATTAACAACTATATACTGGGCGATTGCTGGAACCATGATAAACTTCAGATGCTGTGGTTGGGTAGGTAATGCTAAGGCAGAGAGTATATGGTTACACCAGTTTAAGTGCTATCATACAGTGCCTCTGTCTCCTATTCAGCCATGGCTGTATCTTCTGCCATTAGTAGATTTGGGAATTCACCTAAAGATAAAAAATAAACCAAAAGTATCAGTTAAAAATATTGTACAGAATTACCTGCAAATTACCCAAAATATGCAAAGAAAGGCTGTGCTGGCTCAGCAGTATGCGTACCATCAACAGCTGTTGGTATCAAAAGGATAAGTAAAAATGTGTCGGTTTATACCCCAGAGCTGATTGCAATCCCGAAGGGAACATTGGAAACAGCTAAGCATCTAATCTTACCGTGTATATCACTTTATTCTCAGGATTCTGAAAGAAACTGTAAAATGTATATATTAATACCTTCGACATTTACCTATTTCACTCTAGTCCAGTCGGTGGCGGTAACGTACATTTTAGTTGGTTGCCAACCACCAGTAAAACCAGAAGAAGAAGAACAACGTAGGAAATGGTTAAGCAAACTAACTAGTGTACTGCTTCTTAGCGAATGATTATTTTATTTAGAGTATTGTTTTAAAGATGAATTATTTCGACAGTACGGTTTATGTACTTACGTACAGGAGAGATTAAAAATCTGTGTAAGACAGGTATGAGAAGATATAAGGGACGCTATCCGGTACGCTAAGTATTTAGCCTAGGAAGGTGTTCGAAATATGCCGATCTTAATTTCAATAAAATAAAAAAAACATTGGATAACATAGCATGTATCTATCTCTCAGTAGAATGTTTATATAAACTGACAGTTTGTATAAATCTACGTATTTTATTCATCTTTACACCATTGCAACACAACATAATTATATTGCCACTACCTTTCGTCATACGTTGATATGTTGATATGAATAAGTGGAATGTGATGGACAATGGACGCACCTGTTATCACATCTTTCTAACAGAGTGGTAGATATAAAATGCAGTCTGAAAATAATATCGAGACAGAGGTGGAAGATCTCAGGTCTTCTTCTTCTGCCCTAAGAACAGAAAGCGGTAACGAGACGACGGTGATAGACAACACCTCGGAGAACAATTTAAACCCAAAATATCTTCCTGTGGATAGGCAGAAAGAAGAGGCTATTGCTTTCGATGTGCCAGAAACTGTTAACGCTTCAAAAGGCAATAGCCGTAAAGAATCTGGAGAATTTGTATTGACCATGTTATCTGGAAAACTCGAAGAACATAGTGTGTGTGCGCAAAGAATTTCGTCCCCTCTTTCAGGAACTTTCCCGGAGGCATCTTCTCACTGGGATGAGGATGTGACTGCAGAGAGTTGGAGACAGCACCGGAAGCATGTGTTTGTTCTGAGTGAGGCGGGGAAGCCTATCTACTCCCGCTATGGCAGTGAGGAAGCACTCTCCTCCACCATGGGTGTCATGATGGCTCTGGTATCTTTCATTCAGAGTGGGGACAATGTGATTCGTTCTGTTTACTCAGGTATTACCCCTCTACATTGAGTGAAAGTAATCAATTGGCAGTTATAGTTTAGTTTTGAAAAGGATATTGGATTAATATGAATTTCATGCAGATCTTAAACTTACGATAGTCTTTATTTAAGTGTGTTATTATTTACAAAATCAGTATGAATATTATCTGTATTCTGAACAAGACTGGTAACATATCAAACAGAGGCTGATTTGTCATGTCATATATTGTATCATATCAGATTTTTTTGGTTTCAATTGTAAGCATTTACATCATATTTTGTGCAACAGTAGGTGATTTCATGTTAAATTAAATCGATGTTTCTTAACTTTTCATTGCTGTATTTTAACTCTTCTAATCCACACTCTTGTGCTATAGATGAGCATACAGTGGTCTTCATGCAGCAGGGGCCTCTTGTGCTCGTCTCTGTCTCTAGTAGCCATCAGTCTGAGCAGCAGCTACGCAGCGAACTGCTTTATGTCTATAACCAGATTGTGAGCATGCTCACCCAAGCCAGCATCACCCGCATCTTTGAGCATAAGAAGAACTACGACTTGCGTCGCTTGCTGGCTGGCTCAGAGAAGATTCTAGATGGGTTACTAAACCTGGTTGACTTGGACCCTAGTTTCTTGCTCTCAGCTGTGCACTGTCTACCTGTTGCATCTTCATTCAGGGACTCCCTTAGCCAGATACTCCAGAAAGCAATCACTCCTAACCTAGTCTTCTCTATCCTCATTGCCAAGAACCAGCTGCTCACAATTGCACAGGAAAAGACGGTGATTGAGGATGCCAAACTGGACCCTGCTGACCTTCATCTGCTGTTCAACCTCATAGGTGCTTCTTCTGCTTTCCAGTCTGGTGAGATCTGGACCCCAATTTGCCTCCCTAGCTTTAATCCTGACTGTTATTTTTATGCCTACATATCATATCTGGACCCACCTGAATGCACTGTATGCCTGTTGCTGCTGTCCACGGACAATGAGGCATTTTATGCAATGGCAGAGTGCAAAAAAAAAATTGAGGAAGCTATGCAGGCCCATAATGCTCTAACCTGTATTGCCAAAGCAAAGCCCTACAGCGTTAGTCAAGTGGGAGTACCTGATCTCTGGCACTTTATGTACAAGCCTTTTGATGTTCCAGACAACCACCATCAGCTAACACAGTTTACCAGGTAAAATCAATTACTTATTAAATGCTATTTGTTTATTTTTTTTATTCTTTATTGCATTATGTGCACTGGAGATTTATAATTGATGTCTGGTTTACACTTGCCAATAAATATAAAATAAGCTTGAATTTACCACGGTTAGTCAGAATTAAAAATTTTCTTTTATTATTGGTGCAGGCCATGCTTCTCATCATTAAAACTTTTCTAAATGTTTCAGTGTGGCAGTTACAGATGCATTCATATGAAATGCAGTATACTAATACATTTGTGGATACCTGAACACCCATATGTAATATTTGAATATTTGATTGCAGATTTAGTCCCATTTGTCCTTATAATAGTGACCCTTCAGGGAAGTGTTTTCACTCAATTTTGGAGCATAACTGTAGGAATTTGCTCTTTCAGCCACAACAGAATTAGTGAAGTCTGGCACTGATGTCAGGTAAGTTGGGTTGTGCTGCCATTATTGTTTTAGTTCATCCTAAAGGATTTCAGAGGGGTTAAGATCAGGGCTTTTTACAGCCCTAAATTACTCACTTCAGTATAGCAAACATATCTTCATGGACATCATTTTGGCATTGTTTCAGAGAAATGTTACAGCAATTAAAGGTCAGAATATGGGCATATATTAGGCTATATAGAGTTCCTGGATATTTAACTTTGATTATTTGTGCTCCTGTACTCCTGTACCACTATTTCGTTGATTTTCAAATTACTTTTACCAATGGATATTGTCTAAAATGTACATATTTTCTAATGCCTGTAGTTGTATATAATTGAACTGTGGTTTGGTATGCAACTCCTTATTTCACATTTCTATTTGCTTGTGACTTTAAGCCCAGAGATGGAAGCTCCTTATGACAACAAAGTGGAGAAAATGAGGTTGTTGGACCTTTACAGAGACATGCATAGCCGCATACACAACACTTCACGTCCCCTTAAACTCGTCTACCATGTTTCTGCACGCGAGACTCTGCTGGCCTGGGTATGATGTCTATGATTATTAACAATTGCCTGATTTTTACAACATATTCTTTTTATCTCTTTATTCTTAAGCAAACTTATTTAGCTATTTTGCATCATAACATGAACCGAACAATGTATTCTGAATACTTTAAATGTTTAGAATTAAATAAAGAAAAATTCTCTTATTGTGCACGAAATAGGCTATAATAAGAAAATGAAAATAGAATAGAAATCTCATAGCTTTACAATTTAATAGTTTATTGGGATTATAACATCTGTAGGAATGGTTTGTAACTGGATAACCTTTGAAGTATGTATGGTATAATGTAAAATATTGATACAGTAGTATACTTGTACTGTGAGGCCAGTCAGAGCTTCAGAAATTAATTAGAATTAGAATTATATAATCAAATTGTAATTAATGTTTATACATTGTAGAATGATTTTGACAGAAATGATAATACCACTAGGTGTAGCAGAGTAATGGGCAACAGAATGAAATGTCATATAAAACAACTGAGAACCAGTGTAATCCTTTTAATAGCAATAGTGATGATATCTGAGCTTCAAATGAACGACTAGTGTTGGTGATAACAATCTTTTAGTGCTTCACACAAAGTGACTGAAATGCCATCAGGAGTTACTCCAAAATCAGAAAGCTTATTTCTATCTGCCTGTGGTCCAGAACAAATACGTCAAATTTATTGGGTTAATGATTCACAGGAATTCTAATGCTAAAAAAAGATACATGTTTTGACTTTGTAATGACAAATGCAGACACTGCTATTATTTTGAACAGCCAATGTTCAAGTAGTTTGTGAACCCTGTAGAATTTTCTTTATACATTCTGCGTAAATCTGAGTAAAACATCAGAAGTTTTAAAAAAGTAAAGGACCCAGTTAAACAAATGAGTCGAAAGTTGCATCCAATATTAAATATATGGGAGTGTCAAAGGAGAAGTTTTAATTCAATTCAATTAAATTTTATTTATAAAGCACTTTTAAGATGAGCTAGCCGGTGGCGATGGTGGCAAGGAAAAACTCCCTGAGTACGTAAGGAAGAAA
>JAOUQT010000001.1:11717843-11733774 GCA_025769995.1 Xyliphius kryptos | reverse complement strand
GGAAACTCCACCCAGATTGGGATTCGAACCGGGAGTCCCCAGCGCTGAGAGGCGAACGTGCTAACCACTAAGCCACCATGCCGCCCAGGTTTCTTTCATTTCATCAAAAAATATAATAAAATCATATTCATATATCTACAAATGGCAAAGCCCTCACTCTCAGACTTATCAATAATTCACACTTCCCCTGGAATTACTTTACTGCTTCTGACTTTCCAAAATTCAGTGGTATCGCCATTGAACGCAAGACCCCTCCAGGGTCATGTCAGGGTCTTCCCGAGAAACGGCTGAAACTTGGCACCGTTGATTCCCTACCCTGCCTTGAAAAAATTAACTGCTTCTTGCTTTTCAAAATTCAATGGTTTGTTTTATATCGCCATTGAACACAAGACCCCCTCAGTGTCACATCCGGATCTTCCCGAGAACCTACAAGGCTGAGACTTGGCATCGTGATTCCCTACCAAGTTCTTGGAAAAACAAACAGCCTCTTGCTTTTTGATATTCGATAGTTCGCCATCGAACACAACACCCCTTCAGTGACTCAGTGGGATCTTCGTGAGTACCTACAAAACTAAAATTTGGCATTTTGGTTATGTACTATGTCCTTGAAAAAATAGATTCTCGCTTTCCTACATTCGATTGTTCGTTTGCTATCTCCACCCAACGCAACACCTCAGATGCTTTGGGGTCTTGGCGAGTACCTACAAAGCTAAAACCTGGCTCTGTCATTCCTTATCCTGTCCTTGGAAAACCTACTGATAAATTCATGTAAAATGTGAGTGCATGGACACCGTAATCACAACTCACACTATTTTCATTCCATATGTTCATTTCAGATTTTTAATCGCCCCAAACCTCACTCTATAATAATACATTAATTTTAAATATATAAACGCCAAAGCAATCACTCCTTTAAAAACAAGTGCCTTTCAATTTTTAACTCAGTGTTTAGGAGGCTGGGCTAGCAAGCCATGGGTTGTGGGTTCAAATCCCAATTACACTGAAGTTACCACGGTGGGGTCTTTGAGCAAGGCCCTTAACCCTAATTGCTCAAGGGTTCTGTATATAACCCTGTGTTCTGACCCCAATCATCAAATTTGGGTACTTGTTAGTTGCTTTGGATAAAAGCGTTTGCTAAATGACCAAATGTAATGCAAATGTAATATATATTTATCTCTGCCCCAGTGATCTACTGGTGCTCTGTCCTGGGTGTATCTGCCCAGCGCCCAAAATGTTCTCCCTTAGAGGAGATAGCCAAAGATAATGGATGGGTGGATATATTTATTTCATCTCATTATCTTGACTTTTTAATTCTATATTAGGTTCATGGGGGGTTTTCCATGACCATTCATTGGAGAACATTTTGAATGTTACGGGTGCAGGGCAGATACACCCAGGACAGGGCACCAATCAATCACTGGGAAAAAAAACACACACACTCATACACACACACACACACACACACACACACACACACAATATATTTACAATTTAGAGAGGAATGACTGGACTGTGGAAGGAAACCGGAGAGATCCTGACATCCAGGTCCAGCCCAGTTGTCTCAGTTAGTACTTTTACCTGCTGTTTATTATCTGGGGTTTTTATTGTTCTATCTTGGAGGATTTCTCATCAGATGAACGGCAGGTTTGAGAGGAATGTGTGATAAAGATCTTTCAGTTGACATCCTTCAGATGAGTCACTGACAGAGAGTTTACACGTCTTTCTGCTGGAGCTTTGATGTAGCTGTCAGAACTACGCCAATCTGATTGAATGTCTAAAGCCTGCACAACATGTTTGGGAAGAGGCAAAGAATTGGGCTTCACTGCAGTTACCAGAACCTGAGCTCTGATCACTGCATGCTAGCTGGCTAACATTGTAGTTTCATTTTCTGACAGATGTTCCAGTTAGGGGATGCCACAGCTGACCATTATTCTCTAATTTGCCCCGTCCTGAGTGTCCTTTCCGTCACTTCAACCACCTTCATGTCCTTCCTTCCTACACCCATAAACCTCCACTTTTGCCTTCCTCTCCTTTTGGTACCATCTTCCATCCTTCTGTTTGTGTTTTATCCCTCCTCTTCTTCTTTTTCTTTCGACTGTTCCTGTTATGGTGCGCCACAGCGGATCAGTATTTTCTATTCTGTCCTCTCCTGAGTATCTTTCTTTGTCACCTCAACCGTCTTCCTTACCACAGCCATAAAGCTACACTTTAACCTTTTTCTTCTTTTGGTTCCATCTTCCATGTTCTTGCCAGTTTGGATGTTATTCCTCTTCATTTTTTTATTCGGGCTGTTCTCTTTATTTTGCCATGTCCTTAGTGTCCTCTTCCTTCACCCCAACCATCTGCATGTCATTCCTTACCACATCCATAAACCTTTTTGGCTCCCTCTTCCATCCTTCTGCGAGTATGTTATCCCTAATTTTTATCTGGCTGTTCATATTTGGGGGTGGCACAGCTGACAGTTTGGGTACCATTCCTCCTTCTCTTATTGTTCTTTTGCTGGTTCCCATTAGTGGGCGCCACAGCGCATCATCTTTACCTATAAATGCCCAAGTCCTCACTTACTAACTCATGACTACTTTTCCCAAATACCTACAAGGCTGAATTTTGGCATTATGGTTCTCTATCTTGGCCTTAAAAAAATTACTTCTCACCTTCCTAAGTTCAATGTTCGATATCGGCATTACACCCAAGACCTGGGACAGTCGTAGGCTTGTGGTTAAGGAACCAGCCTTACGACCTGAAGGTCTCCGGTTTGATTGCCGGTCCCACCTAGTACTGAAATACCCTTAAGCAAAGCACCTAACCCCAATTGCTCCCCGGGCGCCGTATACAGGGCTACCCACTGCTCCTGGCATGTGTACTCACTTCACTCAGTGTGTGTGAGTGTGTGTGTTTCACTGCACTGATTGGTTAAATGCCGAGGACAAATTCCTCTGTGTGTAAGTACTGTGGGCAAAATAGATCACTTATCACCTCTGCAGTGTCATATATGTATAGATTTTTAATCGCCCAAAACCTCACTCTATAATAAAACTTTCATTTGAAATATATAAACTCCAAAGCATCACTCATTCGAAATCAATTGCCTTTTAACTTTCACATTATCGAGTTCTCTCCATTTTGCCCCGTCCTGAGTATCCTCCTTCGCTACCTCAACCAAAGTCTCCTTAGCCTTCCTGCTCCATCTCCCACCGGGTGACTCGATCCTGAGCATCATTTTGCCAATATAAACCTCATCCCTCCTTCACATGTCCGAACCACCTCAACCTTGGCATCATTATAACTTTGTTTCCGAAACATCCCACTTATAAACTCAGCATGCGCTCAACCCAGCATGCTCTCTCTTCTACACCATTCACCCACAGTCTGCATTACTTTCTTGACTCAACCCCATGTACCCAAACCCATTCCTTTTTTTGCAGGCTGTAGATGCATTAGGTAGCAGTGTGGGGGTGGGGTCCCTACAGCTCTGAGCGATTGATCGGCAGGTCTGACGCATCGTAAAATTGACTTTACAAACCAAATCTGCTGGGACTGATGTTGAAATGCGGGCCGTATTTAAATGTAATTCATCTGTTGCTTTGGGGTTCGTTGTAGGCACTTGTGTCTCCAAGTGCTGCTGTGTTTTGATGAGCTTCAAAAGGAAAGTACAAATGCAGTTTGCTCAACCAAAGCCCATAATGATCTGTGAAGCTTTGTGCACTGTTTTGCTGTAATTATAATGATGCTAGATTTTCATCTTTAAAAACAAAGTGAAAATCTCCTGTATCATCTCTGGTAAAGGGCAAGTGTCATGCTCCCTATCGGTCTCTCCCTTTCTCTTCCCATGTGTTTGTGTGTGTATTTATAACATTGAGAAAACCAAGACCTGTTTACACACTCAGGTTGTAAAACATCATGGAATTGTAGTGTATGGAATGTATTTGGAAGCTGGTCCTTACAATGCAACTCATCCATAAAGCAATAAGGTACAACAGTTAAGAGAATAATTGCATTGACTGAAAGCAAAATTGTTAATAAACTCATCTTCCACGACATAATCCAGTCCATTTTTTAAAATTAACCCTGACTGAAGGTAAAAGATTTTAAACAATCAAATAATTCCATTTAGTCAAATTACAAAACACAGTTTATGAAAAACTTCGAGAAACAGTATATTTTATATTGTGGATTTATACAAATGTGAAGCACTCAGAGGTCTGGGTTATTGTGAATAATGTCACGACTAAACAAGCGGCACAGCCAATCAGATATAAGGACCGGACCTACCTACTTTATAATTATAGTTATGGGTTTGGGTGGTAGTGTTTATGTTTAACATTTGGTTATGTCACTGTGCAATGAATGGAAGCCTATGTAAAGTCCTCACCAGTATCGGTTCACGTTTTGGACATGGCCCCTTCTTGCTCCATTTTCTCCACTTAGAATATAGACAGGTTTTGTAGTTTTAAAGGCTGTAGTCCATCTGTGTTCTTGTTTTTGTTAGTCCTCTGTTGTTTCTCTGGTCCCTGTTGGTCAGGAGCATCACAGAACAGGTATAATTTGGATGGTGGATTGTTTATTGTCAGTTCTGCAAGTGCTGCTGTAGTTTCATTTATAAAACAGGTAGTTCCGGTCTTTAAATCTAATCGGCTGAGCCGCATGTCTAACTGTGACATTATTCACAATAACCAACCAACACACGCTTCACATTCATATAAATGTGCAACCTAAAATATATTTGTTTTTTCAAAGTTTTTTATAAACTGCATTTTGTAATTTGGCCACTAGATGGCAGAACATGATTGTTAAAGAAACCGGAAATCTTTTACTTGCGGTCAGGGTTCATTTAGCGATTTTGCTTTTAGTCAATGCATTTATGACTCAACAAAAGATGTGTAACTGTAAGTGGATTGAGCATTGAGCCTAATAACGTCTCTTTCCCGTGATTTATTCACAATAATGCACACCTCATGCCTTGTTGCTTTATTAAACACCTCAGTGACACTGCAGATAGGAATAATGCACCGACCAAATAATACCTGCTCTGTGGTGCTACGATTAGAACAGGGTAAAAGGGATGAACACAGTATGTAATGTAGTCCACAAACAGATGGACTACAGTTTGTAATTGTAGAAATACAAAGTCCATGTTTGCAGTAAATGGACCTGATCACATGGATGAAAAAGTACAGGGACAGTTTTGGTGTAATTAAAACAACCCTGTGCAGCTTTTCTGAAGAGATCAATTCATTCTACCAACATTTTAAAAGACTTTTTAAAATATTGACTTATTGACTTGTTAGTTCATTACTGTGGAATAATTGGAAGATTTCACACAAAAACCTATATGCAAGAAACATGTGGACCGGCCCTTTAAGCAAGAACTTTAAATTTACACTTATACACAAACTGAAATGTTTTTTCATTACATTCGGTGTAATAACTATAGTTGCTTCGAAAAACTACACAAAGCTTCATATAGTAGTGCCACAGATTCAAGAATTTAATATTATCTAAATATACTGAGAAATCTATTTAGTTTAGGATTTTCTACTATTGTTTCAGAATCTATTTATTCTTTATTCTGTTTGGTGTGTTTGACATTCAGTAGATTATGAAAACATGCAAGAGCACTCATTATTTCCCTTTAAAAACATTTGGTGCACAGTGCACCCTAGAGGTTATAGGCTGCACTGCACACACGGTAAAACGGTTTTGTAGTCCATTGACTTTTTACACGTTATTTTTTAACTAAACCTTTTCATTTTTAATTTATTTTGAGGATGAGTGGATTTGGTTTTAAACCAGCACACAAATCACATCATTACCTGATTCCACAGATGAGTTAGCTTTACGGTACAAACTGTACAAACAGAGACTACTTTAATGATAAGGCCTGTAAATTGTGTCAGTCGATGTCTGTAAAGTTTCCAAAACGTGCAAACCAGCTTATTAGCTTTTATTTACAACTCTTATCTTGGAATCTTGGAAAGCGGCATATGCAACACCAGAGTGGTTCATCCCGTTTTTCAGGATCAGGTTTCCATCTGTCTGTGAGGACTGAGACCCAACATCAACACATTTACATTTCACACATTTGCAAACATATAAAAGCCAAACTCTGTCTTTTCTGCTCAAACTAACAAATATGTAAAGCTGCTATTATTAGTTTGTTAGTTGTTAAGGGCAGAGTGACTCAGGGGTTACAGTTCCAGAACTTTCCTCTGAAGGTTCTTGGCAGCTAAAGTTATGTAAGTTGTTTAATTCTGAAACTGTAAGTGTAGTTTGTCTTCTATATATTTATTGGTGATGACCCCAAACACCCTGCTTTATATTTACATGCACACAACTAGTGCATCTTGTGTAGTATAATAAACAGTGACATTATTGTTAGTGCTGTACAGATTTTAGGTGGATCTCCTCTCATTTACACAATACACCCTTAAATATGTTTTATTACATTTTTCTGTACTCTGTATTTTTATTTTAACCTTCCTTTTTTATATTTAGTTTTTATATTTTAAGTTAAATTTGTGCAATATAGAACAGCTGCTGGTTGCCGTTAAATACCCATTATTATCAATAAAGGATATCCATCTATCCAGGGATTAGGGTCATGGGGGTGTTCCCCATGCCCATCCAGGAAAAAACTAATACATTTGTACAATGCGAGTAATTAGTTGTATTAAGCAACTTTTAACATGAATTTTTAATTTGTAATGTTCGTAGCTATGAAGTGTGACCGCAAGAGATTAAAAGCAGAGAAGGCTGACCTGGTGAATCAGATGCAGCAACTGTACACTACACTGGATAGCCGCGAGGAACAGCTGCGGGACTTCATCAGGAACTACGACCAGCACAGAAAGGTAATCAACTCGTTATTTGTCCTTTTTTGCCCACCGCTCTGGGCACGTGTGCTCACTTCAGTCAGTGTGTTTCTGCACTAATGGGTTAAATGTGGATGATCAATTCCTCTGTATGTAAGCACTGTAGGCAAAATAGATCAGTTTAAATTCTCCCTTTATTGGGCGTGTGTCTGAGTGAGTGAATATGTGCCCAGCGGTGGATTGGCGCCCTATGTGTGTGGGTGTGTTTCCTATACAAATCTACACTGTTGCTTTTATTACCACATTCGACATACTTACTCCTTAGGACCCTGAAGAGGTTTATTAAAGCAATAAGGTACAAGATGTCTCTTTCCCATAACTTATTCACAGTAATGCACAACCTTGAGTGTGTTAGTGCATTTATAAAACACACTATTAAATAAAAAAAAAACTGAATTAAATCCATCAATTAAAATCAAAATTGCTAATAAACTGGTTGTCTGCGGCGTTCTCTTGTCCAGTTTTTAAAGTGATCGCTGATCGCTAAGTAACAGGATTTCGGTTTCTCGAACAATTAAATACTAGTGGCCTAGTAGTGGACTTACAGAAATTACATTACAGAAAAAAACTCTTTACAGCAGGGATGTTAAAACTTTTGGCAAAAAGGGTAAAAGTGAAGATTTTTTTCACCACGAAAAGTAAAATGAAAATAAACGCTAATACAATTTTCAATCTTACAATGACCTTTATTTTTCTAATGGCAGTGTAACTGAATATAAGTCACAAATCTAAACACAATTCTTTCCTGAGAGTCAGACTCTTCAAAATACATTAAATTTAAGAAATTTGAATTTGAATTTCAGCTCAAGCAGCTCCTCTGTCAGATTTATGTTGTCAACACCTTATAAAAGGTCAGTAGTTGTGTCAGATGCATATGTGCTTTCATTACAGGCTAAAAATAATCACAGACCTAATCAAAATCCACTCCTCTGTCTCCTAACTGCCTATATATCTGACAATGTCCTCAAGAGGTGCAGAGGCAGACACAGATGGTAATAGAATGGTGCTTCAATGTGATAAAATGTGGTAAAAGGAGTAATAACAATTTCAAACTTTAACAATTTATTTATTCTGACAGAGAGCCATAAATAACACATTATGAGCCTAAAGTTGTACGACGTTAGGAATCTGACGGTTTCTCAACATGCCTGTTTTTCAACCACCAGAAATTGTAACAAGCTGTCTCACCACCTCTAGGTGATTTGAGCAGCAACACCAACGACTGGTTGCCAGGAGTAGTTAGTGCTATTGTATGCAACGGAAACTAATATCCAGATGATTTGGATGTATTTTTCTCAGTGTTCCATAAACAGAGCAGCTGCTATTCACTGAGGACAGTAACTAAAGAACGTGTGTTCACCCAGAGGCTCCCAAAGTCTCCAATATCACCAGAAAATAACACTTGATTTAGCACTGGTGGCTTTTAAATAAATTGATTGAGGGAATGAAAACGTGCCAGTTTGGCAACATTTTCTTGACATATTTTAAAGGCATCTCCCAACTAACTCACAATCTGATTGGTCCAGTGAAAGCTTTCCCACTGGCCCATCAAAACTGTAAAAAGAAGGGTCAAAACTCTGCAAAACATGATTTGCAAAATGAGATCCGCAAAGTTCGCTTTGCAAATAGTAATTTGCAAGTGTAGATACAAATCTTAAGTTTGCAGAGTTTACATTTTTGAATATTGTTTTGCGAACTCAAAATCTTTTTGACCCTTTTGACTCCATACAGATGGTCAGATATTCAGAGGCAAAGGAGCGACTTTTGAAGGAGCACAAATGCAAAGTCGACAACATTTAGTCGTTACAGAGGAGCTGCTTGACCTTAAATTTAAACTTCTTTAATGTGAGGTATTCTATACACTTAGTTCTCCAGATTTAAAAGTATTGTGTTTAAAGTTGCCTACGCCTGAGTGGCTTGTATTCAGTTACACTGCCATCCTGAAAACTAAGGTAACTGTGAGAATGAAAATTGTTTTATAACAGTGTGTGTTTTTTATATATCTGTGGTGAAAAAATGTCACAAGGAACTATTAACCAGCTGGCATCTTAACTTCATTAAATTGGCCCATTTTTGCAAAAAGTTTGACACCCCTGCTTTATAGAGTATTTTCTGTAATTAGGCCACTAGTATTTGATGGTTAGAGTAACCGACATCCTGTTACTCAGCAAACGGTGTTTACTTTAAAAAACAGACTAGATTATCAAAGTTGGCCCTCTTTGCAAAAGGTATGCACACCCATGACGTAAATCAAGCTGTAGCTAATCATAAGGGGGGCCTTACATCCATCTGTAGGAAAGTGAAGATGCGGTAAAGGCCCTGGCGAAGGAGAAGGACATGTTGGAGAGGGAGAAATGGGACCTGCGCCGGCAGACTAAAGAGGCCACAGAGCATGCCAGCCACCTGCGCTCACAGATCGATTTAAAGGAGAACCGAATCAAAGAACTAGAGGCTGAACTAACCATGGTGAGTCCGAAACCCCGCCTTCTGTTTGGGCTGCGTCTCAGTGTCACCTGAGATGGTTCTTTTATCTTGTGATCAGAGCAGGCTGGAATATTTTCAGAAGCTCCCCACAGACACACACACACACACACACACACACAAGAGAGATGACAGAGCGATGAGATGAGATGGCCCCAGGCTTCCAAATGGATGTACGCCAACATTCAGAACTCTATAGGCAGATTGGCGGCTGCTGTTTTGGCACGCTCTTCCCGCCACAGACGATGCTAGCGGCTCTTCACAGTGCAGTAAATGCATTATTACTTTGTTCATTTGCTAATGTGCCTGTGCTGCTCCCGCAGCACGTTCTCTCATTAACGGCCCGACAAAATCATTCAGTCTGAAACAGATTCAGAGTTTGTACACTTTTACCGTTGAGCTGTTTGATAAGCCATCATTTAAAGCCTGGTTATTATTCTCATGGACCTGCGCACGGACAGATGCAGATGCCACGGGAGTGCACTTGTTCAGTTCTTTAACGTCCTATTTGTTAGTGCATGGGTCAGGCACCTTGTCATCCGTATAGAGCTGCGTGTGCATCATCCCATTATCTTCCAATTAATCCTCTACATGGGTAGTGGGGGGGTCGTTCCCCATGCCCATTTAGAGGAGAACATTTCCGGCGCTGGGCAGATACACCCTGGACAGGGCGCCGATCCATCGATGGACACTCACACAGATACTCTAGATAGGGGCAATTTAGAGAAGCCAATTCACCTTGATTTTATGTTTTTGGACTGTGAGAGGAAACTCGAAAACCCATGGGACAAAAGGAAAACATAGAAACTTCACACAGATTTAAACCTGGATCCCATCGCTGAGAGGTGGACGTGCTAACCACTAAGCCACCGTGCCGCCCATAGGGGCAATTTAGAGCAGCCATTTCATCTTGAATTCACATTTTTGGACTGTGAGAGAAAACAGGAACCTACAAAGACATATGGAGACCATGGAAAGTTTACCAAGATCGGAATTCAGACCTAAATCCTCAGTTCTGATAGAAGGTGTTCACCATTATGCCTTAATTGGGGCAATTAAGAGCAGCCAATTTACCTGGAATCCATGTTTTTGGACTGAGAGAAAACTGGAAAAACACAGAAAAAAGCCACATAGAGAAATGAGGACTTCACCCAGATTAGAATTTGAACCTGGATCCCCAGTGCTGAGGGGTGAACATGCTTACCACTAAGCAACGATGGGGGCAATTTAGATGGAGGCAATTTAAAGCAGCCAAATTACCTTGAATTTATGTTTTTGGACTGTGAGAGGAGAACATAAAAATTCCACCCAGACTGGATTTCAAACCTGCATCCCCAGCGCTGAAAGGCGAACGTGCTAACCACTTAGCTTCCATGGGCTCAATATAGATTGGGGTAATATAGAGCAGCCAATTCACCATGAATCCACTCTACAAACAGGAGGTCTGTCTAAATCTACAGGGTGTAAGTTTATGTCATTAAAGAGTACAGTAATATGAAATGTGTGTGTGTGTGTGTGTGTGTGTGTGTGTGTGTGTTTGTGTGTTATGTCATAGGCAAAGCAGTCTCTGGCCACCCTCACTAAGGACGTACCAAAGCGTCACTCTGTTGCCGTGCCATCGGAGCCAGTGGTGAATGGGAGTCAGGAGTGGGTGATGCAGGCGGAACTTCCTCTAACTGCAGCTATTAGACAGAGTCAACAGACCCTGTACCATGCCCACCCTGCAGACAGACAAGGTGCCAATCTAAGATATTTCATAATTACCATAGTAGGTTCCTCTATTTATTTAAAATGCAATAATATGTTATAATATATACTGTGCATTATAACCACAAGCCTTCGACTGCCCACTTTTATATCACAGACTAGAATGTTGGTGTTACAATAATCAATTTATAAATATATAAATGGGCACATGGTGATATTATAAGCTTTCATAAAATGTTATAAGCATTTAAAGTCATTTTCAGGGCAGGTTTGGTTTAACACAAAGGTTATAAAGCTTCATGACACTAGACTCCACAATAACCTAATAAACAGTTCTTATAACACTTTATGATTATGCATATGAACATCCATTTACCTGACCAGAAGCTTATGACAAGTGTTACAGTATATAGTATCGTGAATACATTTTAACTTTATGAATGTGTTCATAATGCATTATAAACAGCGGATTCACACGATACTAAGTAAAAAGGTCAAAATAAAACTGACAAAAAATCCAGATATTATATTATAATGCATTATGTCACTTTGTGTTATAAAGCCTTATAGCATATTCTTATAATATTTTATGATTGTGGCTATTAAGATGAATGTATGTATGTTAACAGTATGTATGTTAACAGTGACAAGTGTTATAAGGCGTTGTAAATACTTTATGAAACTTAAGAAATGTATTTATAATGCTTTATGAACATCGGATTCATACCATATTACATAAAAATGTCAAAAACCATTTTTAAAAAATCCAGATTTGTAAATTATAATGCATTATGTCACTTTGTGTTACAATGTCTTTTGACATTTTTATAACCTTTTATAATTGTAATTATGAACATCCATATACCTAAATATACCTATTCATTGTGAATACTTTATAGCTTTATGAATGTGTTTATAATGCGTGAAAATGTCAAAATCAATTAAAACAAAATTTTAGTTGTAAGTTATAATGCATTATTTCACTTTGTTTTATAAAGCCATATGTCATAATGTTATTATGAACATATATGTGCATTAACAGTGGCTTATGACGAATGTTATAATGCATTATTAATACCATAGTTGCGACCAAAATGGCAGCATCTGTTATGTAATACATGTTCTTTTCAGTCATAGAATCATAAGCCGCTGTTCCAATTCAACATACTAGTGTATTAGGGTATGCCATTGGAATTTATTTTGGCAAAGCTACACGTTAAACGTTCCACATGCCACACCCTAAGCACATATACTCCAAAAGGCTAAACTCCTCATCTTCTGAGGTTTGAACGCTTAGCCACCCTCCACCCTGAGCAATTCTCCTGCACCACTAAAGTTTAAATACCATTGCTCTATCTCTCATTGTGCCTCAGCGCTCTTATCAGTGCTGCTGTACACAGAATCCACCAACCAGACTGCATTTCTAATCGAATTATGCAAGAGCTCCAGTCCAAACGATATGAAGAATGATGAACGTTCATAACCTCTGGCAGTGAAATGACATTTTACACAAAGGCCCTTTTCCGCTTACTTCCAGCTGCTCTGCGGATAAGCCCGTGCCACTCACGCCAGCCCTCCATCCTCTCCGACACATCGGCGGCGGACGGGGATCGCTCATCTACACCCAGTGACATGAACTCGCCCCGTCACCGGACTCACTCCCTCTGCAATGTAAGAGCTGCCTGGCACCCTCGACCAAGTAATCAGCCCTCCCAACTTATCTCTTTATCTACTTTACCTTTTCTTGATTCACTCCTCTACTCAGCAGCAGGGCTTCAGGGTTCAGCCTTTGACTTTAATGCGGTAAAGCGCTGTGGTAATAAAGTAGTATCTCTCTTTATTACATAGTTAGTTGTACTGTATATACATGTAGAATATTCTCAAGTTCTGCAAAAATTTGACATAATGCCATTTTGTCTCCGCCATAAACCTCAGAAGTATTTATGTAGTCAGTGTATTGACAGACCGTATGTCTCAGAAGGTATCCCAGTGTTGTATCGAAGGTTACAGCCATGTTGCGAAGTTCAATGACATTAGGCGCTTAGTGTGTGTCATCTCTATAGCGTTTGGTGCAAGACAAGACAAGTGGCACTTGGCATATAGCAATTGGCGCACTGGAAGACGCAAGGCGTTTGGCATATAGCAATTGGCGCACAGGTAAAAGGAAAAGGAAGACACAAGGCGCCTGGTGCATGGGTTGCATGGAGGGAAAGAGAACTGACGCTTGGCGTAAAGTGATTGGCGCACGGGTTGAGGGGAGGGAAAGACGCGAGGCGCTTGGCGTATAGCAATTGGCGCACAGGTAAAATGGAAGGGAAGAAACTTGGCGCATGGGTAGGGTGTAGGGAAAGACAAGTGATGCTTGGCGTATAGAAAGTGGCGCATTGGTAAAGTGGCGGGTAAGACGTGAGGCGCTTGATGTGTATCGATGGGTGACAGGTAAAATGAAAAGGAAGACACAAGGCGCTTGGTGCATGGCTAGTGTGTAGGGAAAGACAAGTGATGCTTGGTGCTTGGTGTATAGCGATTGACACACTGGTAGAGTGGAGGGGAAGGCGATTGGCGTATAGAGATTTTCGCACGGGTAGAGTGGAGGGAACAATGCGAGATGCGTGGCGTATCGCGATTGGCGCACGGGTAAAGTGGAGTCGAGGCGGCTAACATGACACTAAAACTGTAAGGCCCGCTACAAGTTGCACATCAACAGCAGAAGAGGAAATCTGACTAATTGTGTCCGATCCCGCAGCACCGCTTTGCTTCCCAAAAACTTTAACAAATACGCTATTAAGGAAAGTTATCTCACCAAATCAGTGAGTAATTTCAATGAAACGTGCTGTAAAAATACTCACCTCCCGGGTGTAGGACATGTACCGGCTAGTATATATAAAGTGTATATCATTAAAGTGAGAAAGTTTCAAATGTAAACTCAAGGCTGAGGTCCTGAAACGCTGTTTCTGATGAGATACTGTTCTGTCCAATTACCTGGAATCTCTAATAAACCTCCCCCTGTGTGTCCACTACCCCTTTCCCACTTGTTTTGCATTTGTCGCCTCAGTCCATGGAGGACCTCGAGGACCAGAAGCGTAAGAAAAAGAAGGAGAAGATAAGTCTGGGCTCACTCTCTCGAGTGTTCGCCCGGAGCAAATCCCAGCGCAAGTCTCTGGACCCCGGCCTGTTTGATGGTACTTCCACACCTGATTATTATATAGAGGAGGATGCCGACTGGTGATTGAAATGTGTGTCTGTGAGTGCACGTTAGCATGTGCGCCATGTTTATGTCGCGAATGCTTGACCGCGTTGGCCTGTGAATGTCTGCCACGGTATTTGCCCCGATCCGCACAGGAAAGAGAAAAACATACGAAAACCTGCTGCCTCCTTGAAATGTACATATTACAAGTGAGATAATGTCTGTAAATGAACTATATATTTATATATGTAGGCATATGTAAATATGTTTACATACATATAAATATATGTGTGCGTGTGTGTATATATGGGCTCGTTTGTGTGTGAATACATTGATGTCTTTATTTGCGCTATTCCATGTCCTTTTATGTTTTTATAAACTGGACACTTGAAATACTGCTGTGCATATGTAAATAAGAGTACTCGTGCACCTTATGTATTGGTTCGTCTTCTTCCCGAATGCTTCCTCCCCATCTGTTGCTTGGATTTTTTCTTATTCCTAAATCATTACCGCATCCCATCGATCCACCTCCAATCACCACCATCAGCACATCCCAGGATCAGCTCTTTAGTTGGTCCAGATCTTCTCTGCAATTCACATGCAAGGCTTTTTTAATCCAGTTCTGGTATTCGTGTGAACCTCACCGTGGCCCTACAGCAGGTTATTACACTGAGGTGTGTGTATGGGTTGGGGATGATATGGGTGGGCTGTTATCGGAGCGGTACAGCAGATACTAGTGCCGCTGAAGAGCGAGCAGAGATAGGAGTGCCACATGCTGATATCAGGATGTAACTGCGTGCAGGAACAAATCAGTACACTGAAGGTGCAATTAAGATTTGTTCACCTAAGCAAGTTTTGGTCAGTGAGCCCCGTCGTTTTTATTGTTTCGTTTTAAAGAATTACAACTTTACAGTTAGAGAGTCAGTAAAGCCTCGTGATGTTAAGATGCTCAGAACTAATTTGGGACTGTATTCAGAGTTTGGAGTCAATGGGCCCCTATCTTACACCCGTTGAGATTTTCATGTCTATTTTACACCCCACCAACAGTCTTACTTTCAAACCTTTCGCCTGTGTGGTTTAAATCGCAACACTGCTTATACTCCACCAAAAGCATATTTACAGATACATGTCTGGCGTATTGTTATCGAAAAACACAGGTGCACCATCGACTAAAAGCAACCTAGACAGCCGCTAACAAACATTTGTTGCTATCTTACACTCTGCCAACAGTATTTCCCGCCTTTTACCTGCGCAGTTTAAATAGCAACACTGCGAGTGAATATATCTCCCCCCCCCGATGGGCGTGGTCGTCTCAAAATTAGGTGTGTTTGGGTAAGTTTCTGGCGTATTGCTATCATGGCGTCGAAAAACCCAGTGCACCATTGACTAAAAGCAACCTAGACAGCCGCCAACAAACGTTTGTTGCTATCTTACACTCTGCTAACAGTCTATTTTTCCACCTTCCATCTGCATCGTTTAAATCGCATTACTGCTTGTGAA
Source organism: Xyliphius kryptos (assembly GCA_025769995.1). Lineage (NCBI taxonomy): Eukaryota > Metazoa > Chordata > Actinopteri > Siluriformes > Aspredinidae > Xyliphius > Xyliphius kryptos. The sequence continues at coordinate 11,718,027 of JAOUQT010000001.1, read as the reverse complement.
TACATCTCCCACGATGGGCGTGGTCATCTTAAAATAAGGTGTGTTCGAGTACGTTTCTGTCGTATTGCTATCATGGCGACGGAAAACACAGGTGCACCGCTGACTGAAAAAAAAACCTAGACAGCCGCCAACAAACTTTTGTTGCTATCTTACACTCTGCCAACAGTATTTCCCGCATTTCATC
>JAOUQT010000001.1:11705851-11717743 GCA_025769995.1 Xyliphius kryptos | reverse complement strand
GCTACTTTCACGTGCCTCACTATAGAGTCTCCTATAACCAGAGCTCTTTCAGGTTTCTCAGCGGGCATCTCACTGAGAAGGGCGAACCTGTTGGACACGTGAATCGGAGAGGAGCGGTGCTCTCAGAGGCGAGCCTCAGCGTTAGCGTTGCCGCCGGGTCGTCACCCAAGTGCCCTGCTGCGAGGGCTCTAATGCCGGAGAGGAGGAACTTGTCTCCACCTAAGGCATCCAGACTTTCCCTCAATGTAACAGGACTACTTTCACTCTCACCTACCCTCTCTAATGACTGGATGTGCATATGAAAGGGCATCCAGATCCTCACAGGCTACAAACCACCTTGGACTTTCTTACTAACAAACCACAGTCAGTGAGACTGGGCAGTCAGATGTACTCAAGCCTCACTTTAAACACTGGTGTGCCATGAGAATGCGTACTGAGCCCCCTACTATTCTCCCTGTTCACCATGAATGTGTGCCATTGCATGTATCAAACCCCTTTATAAAATTAGCAGACAACAATTGGCAAAGTTGTGTTCTTTTAACAACGTCTCTCAACACAGTAAAGACCTATGATCTTATTGTCGATGACAGGAGAACCAAACACCAACACGTTCCTGTCCAGATCAACGGAGCTGAGGTGTCTCCAGCTTCAAGTTCCTGGGTGTCCACATCTCTAAGGATCTTTAATGGACTTTCAACACAAAAAGTGCAACAGTGTCTATTTCTTGAGACTGATGAGGATTCATCTTTCTCCTCAGTTACTTACAAACTTTTTCAGATGCACCACTGAGAGTCTACTGACCAACGTGTGACTGTGTGGTATGGAAGCGCCACTGTGGCTGACAGGAAGGCCCTACAAAAAGTGGTGATTGCTTAACGCATTGCCAGTGCAGAACTACCTACCATCAGCGACCTTCACCATCAACCCTGTGTATGAAGAGCATGCATCATCAACTCACTGTATAACCTCCTATCCTTAAGGAGGAGATACAAAACCATCCATTCAAGAACCAGTCGACTCAGGCACAGCTTCTTACCTTCATCCATCACATTACTTAACTCTTCATACACTGACAATACAAAAACAATATACAATACACCGGACTCAGTTATTACACACAGATTATACCACTACTTATTGTACATAATAATAACAATAGCTATAAGTACTCTGCTTATTTATTAATAATTATACTCCTGCACCTTACTGCCATGTTGCACCCTGTCTGTACTGAACAATAATGCTATTTTGCACTGTTTCATTTTGCACTATGCTACTATTTGCACTTCTGGTAGATTCTAATAGCATTTCATTGTCTTGTACTTGTTGTGATGGCCCATGGCAGTAGTGAGGTTATGGTATGGGCTGGCATATGTTAGGGACAAGCACAGCTGCATATTTTGTATGGAATTTTGAATCACAGAGTTACCGTGATGAGATCCTACTGTTTTGCCATTCATCCATGACCATAATCTTATGTTGCAGCATAATAATGCACATCCCCATTTTGCAAAGATCCGTACCCAGTTCCTGAAACTGAAAACATCCCAGTTCTTGCATAGCCAACATACTCCAGTTCCAGTTCCTGCCAATATCCAGCAACTTTGCACAGCCATTGAAAGTGGACCAGCATTACACAGGACATGAAACTGGATGATGTGTTGAACTGCAAAAGGCAAATGGTGTTGACACCAGATGAGTAACTAACTAGAAAGCACTCACATGAAGATTAAATGCTGCTGTGGTGACACACATGATGCGCTTTTCAGGCGCTTTGAACTTAATGTCTTTTAGGGTGGAACTGAACAATTTGCCAACCATCCTGTGAAAATTGGAATTTTTCCTTTTTGGAAACTAAACGTCGTGTTCCATCTTTAATTGATACGGGACGTGCTTTATTTTGTATTTTTAACAGTGGGAGAGAAATGCTGGCTTTCAGTTAGCTACGCAAACGTAGTGATGCTGTATTAAAAATGGCAACAATCATGTGTATGTCAGCAAAAAAATAAAGACTGGAAAATTGACAACAAATGGCGGCAATGTGCAAGACACAATGACTAAACATGTATTTGCACCGTCTGCTTTTCTATAATCATGAAGGAATTTTTGAATTAAGACAGAAAGATGTACATTTAAAGAATTCTTTCAGCGTGAAGATTATTTTATTGTTTTCTCTAAAACGTAGTTCTACTTTATTATAAAAATAATAATATTTGCATAAACAGTCTAAACAACATTTTAATAATGCTTCTATATGAAGCAAACCAACCCCCCACTCAAATCCTGCTTCATCTCAGGTGAACACTTATCTACCCACCCTCCAACCCAATCTCTTTCACAAGTCTCTATGTCCAAGATGGCAACCCTGAACAGAACATCGAAATAACAATCCAGGTTCAGTTTACATGGGCTGTTTGTAATGTCTGCACAACACAAGCAGGGCACTCTGGTTTCCTTCCGCATTCCAATGACCCGCGTAAGGTTAATTTGTCTCTCTAAAGTGGCCCTTAACGTGTGACTCTGTGTGCCCTACAACGGTGTGACCAAGAGAAAATGTGGAGACACTAAGCATTATTCAGTTCAGTAAAGAATGCATCTGCGCTGTATTGGTTTCCCGTCCCGATTGTCATTGTAATAAGCAATAATACGCACCCTGGGTGGCACCTTGTCTAGGATTGTTATTGCCCTTGTGCTCAGAGTTTCTGGGTGGGTACCAGCTAGCCCGGACCCAGTGTGAATTCTTCGTGGCATACTTCAACAGAGCTGGTATTCTGAATTCCTTGGTTGTAACAAGTGGTTGAGTTACTGTTGCCTTTCTGTCATCTCGAACCATTTCTCCTCTGATCTCTCACACCAACAAGGCATTTTTGTCCACACAACTGATGCTGACTGGATCTTTCCTATTCTCTGTAAACCTTAGAGATAGTTGTGCGTGAAAATGTCAGTACATCAGCAGTATCTTACTCAGACCAGCCTGTCACTTAAATCACCTTCTGCCCTCTTCTGATGCTCAGTTGCACCCATGTGAGGTGCTGATTAGATGTGTTAACAAGTAATTCCAAACAATTCGGTTTTCACATGGGACTGGAGGGTTATGGGACGAGAGTATTGGTAAACTGATATGTCTGTAAACATAAGCCTTATGTTTCATGGGGCCCTCTAACCCGTTGTTCCCTCTGGATCTTATTCTTAGCTACGCTGCTCTTGCTAGTCTAATTTGTAATCTAGCACATGCCACAGCTCTTATTAGTTCTTAACTTGGATCAAGTCTAAATCAATTCTTTTCCTGTTATTTCACTCTCTCTCTGCTGAGGTTCACACAGTACCAATGAAGAGTGCTGAGCGACCTGGTTTCCAACATCTGCCGATCCACCTGGATGGTAAATTCCACACACTCCATCACAGACTCTTTTCAGGTTGTTAATCTGATATAACCCAAATGAGGATGGGATTCTCCTCAGAGTCTGGTTGCTCTCAAGGTTTATTCCTCTTATCTCAGGGAGTTTTTCCGTGCCACTGCCGCGACCAGGCTTGCTCGATGGGGAAAATTAAGCTTATTAAATTTCATATCTATACTTATGTATGTTAAGCTGCTCTGTGATAATGTTCTATTCTTTATAAATAAAACTGAACTGAATTATAAGTATTTTGTGTAGAATTCTGAAGGAATGAAGTTAATACATTTTGCAATAAGGCTGTAACATGAAAAGCGGGGAAATAATATCAGTGTGTTTAAAACGGATTAATCCTCATAACAGTATTTATTTATACACAAAGGCACTGAGAGCGCTGTGAAAACAAGCAAAATATGAATTTTTAAACTGAAAATGAAGAAAAAAATATACTTGTATAATCGGCTGTTGGAAAAATAGCAGTATATGTATATTCATGTACAAACTCAAATATTTACAGTATAAACGGAAGTTTACAGATGTAACCTATAATATGCTGTAGCTATATACCTTTATTTCTGATAACTTTACAATGGAGTCAACTACCAAGTTGACTGGACAACATTTCACAGTTCTTCTGCATTTTTGGGTGTTGACCATTTTAAACACAGCATTTTTGATGTCAGGTGTGAGGATTGGACTGGCCACTTCATAACATCAAGCGTGTTAGCCTGGAACCAGGATGTTTCGGGTCATCATCTTGCTAAAACACCCATTTCAAGAACATTTCTTTGTCAGCATAAAGCAACATGACCTCTTCTAGTATTTTTATATATTCAAACTGGTCCATGGTGTCTGGTATGTGATGAATTTGCCTGCCTCCACATTATGAGAAACATCCCTAAGCTATTGTGCTTGTACCTTCATTTTTACAGTTATTACAGTGTTATGGGTCATTTGTGGGCTTTTGATCCAATCTGAACAATCTTGCTTTCATCTGTCCATAGAACTTGCACCACTACCTTGTTCAGCCCATACCCTTTGAACACCTTTTTTAGCGATCATACTTAAAAGGGTTTTTTGTAAATAGTTTGTGTTCATGTAGTGCCCGTCCTAAGCCCAGGTAAATGGTGAGAGTTGTCCGGGATATGCATCTGGCATAAAACATTTGCCAATATATATATGCGAGTTGGGCAAAAATGGATCACCTTCACTTTTTTTCTTCAAAAGCTTGACTTGCTGTGGTGACCACTGATTAAGAGAACGTCCGAAAGAAGTTTGTGTTCACGTAGGCGTCTTCTGATTTTTGCAGTATTCACAAGTCACTGAAGAGATTCTTTGATTTCCCTGAAGCTGATCATTGTTAGCTTCTTTGCCTTGTATACTTTGGTACAATGTCTGGAACAATCCATTTTACTCACTGAGCAAGGGATAAAACCTTTAACTAGGGGACATAATTGACACCTCTTTCTTTACAGAAAAAATGACCTCGCTACTCCACACTGCTATTAATTTGAATAGGCCCATTTTATTAAATGAGTTAATTCACACCCCTTGCCCATTACGCAGCTACACCTTATTTATTTTTCCAAAGCTGTATTTACCTTTTCTGGCAACATCAGTAATTAAACACGAGTGATGTTATTTTGAACACAAATATATATACATTTATACAGTATGTATGTATTTCTATAAAAGGATATTAAAATGGTGCCGAGTGCGCGCATGTGCAAACCCCCCAATAGGTATAGAAAGAGGGAACACTTGGCACCATTTTAATATCCTGTTAGAGAAAAACATGGAGGATGAGAGTAAAACAGTTTCTTGCTCATTTGTATTTTAATGTAAATTTTAATGGCCAGCAGTCCGGCTGTAAATGCTATAGTTTATAAAAGGTAGAGACAAAACAACATTGCCTGGTTCAGGTGAGTAGTGTCACAGCCATACACACAATCACTCATCCTTACTGTATCAAACAGCATATTTCATCATTTTGTTAATGAAAGAAAAGAAAAGAACAAATCACCTCTCTAAAATGTGAGGGCAATTTTAGACCAAATATTGCATTCCCTATGAAGAATAACATTAAATATTCACATATATTTTTTTCCATTCACAATGACAAAAGTAGAGGATAATATTTGACACATGCCACTTGAACCATATTGTTTAAACAAAACATGCATTAAATGCAGAATTCTAAAATCTCACAAAATACAAGGACAACAGATGAAATTAAAAATCTTCGTATTGGATTGCTTCTTGTAATCTAATTAGCCATCATTATTATTAATGCAAACCTAGGCCCCTGTATGTGTGCATGAACACATCTCAAATCACACGCACACATGCTCCTTGGGCTTTTGCACAAGATCCACAGAGGGTCTACCAAAGTGCATAAACCGCATGCTTCAGTCAGCCAGAAGCATACAAAAGTTTGGTAGTGTATATAATCTGTATTGCATCTTCTAAACCTCCACTTTGATTACACTGTATTCACCTCACCGTCTCTCAACAGTGGTTTTCCCTCAGATCCAGTCAGTTGACTTAACATGATTCCTGTATGAAACAAGATTGTGGAATCAAAACAAGTTGCAAAAACAATTCATCATAGATTTCTAAATAAAATATTTGCATAATATAATTCATTGTTATAATAACAGTAATATTCATAATTCTGTCACTCACAGAATGCTAAGTTTGCTAGCCTTGATTTAATACTAATAAATATGTTAATGTACTTCTCTGTGCACCTTATGCTCTCCGTGAACATCTTCACCAACTGGTGTAGCTTCAGCAGTCACTGGAAGAGTCTTTACTAATCCAATTGCTGCAGTACTTGCCGTTTGCAGACTGCGGGTCATTGGGCCACCTGCTCTTTCCTTCATTTTCTTTGAGAATCGCATTTCTTTTTTACATTGTACTTGTCCTTTTGCCTCTTTTTTAAAAGCCATGTCTTTCCCACCATGTCGCATTTTTGCAATTGACTGCGATGCAGAATTCAGTAATGAGGTCAGAACTAAAGGTTGAGCCTTGCTTTTTCTGCCTTTCTTGCTTTTGGGGGCCGAGTCTTTCTTTGAGACTGGTCTCTTCACACGTATCTGAGGGGTTCCAGATTTATCATTGCTACCTGATGTGACTCTGCCGGCTAACAAATCTGAGCGTTGGGTTTTTTTTTTCCCTCGTGGCTTCACAGACAAATCCAAGTTGCCTTCTTGTTTGATTTCAGTGTCAGTTGCTTGACTTCTAAGTTTCATGTTTTTATCTTGAGGCATCAGTGCTACTTTCTTTTTCTTTGCAACTGGCTTTTGAGGACAACTGCATGCAATGTGCTTTGCAAGGCTGGCAGCATATGTAAATTCTCGCCTGCAGTACGGACATGCTTGTACATCTTGCTTATTTTCTTGAATGAAGACTTTCTTTACAGAAGTAGCAGCTTTGTTTTTATGAAATATAGCCTTCTGGACAAGCTGGTTTTTCTTCTTATTTAGGGCAGACATCTTCATCTTGGTGGGTACCTCTTGGTTGAAATAGAGCCTTTTGGGTTTGCCTATCCTACCAAAGTCATCCTGCCTGCCAATGACTGCTTCCGTGTTTGACACAACAGCATTTAGAGGCGGATTCACTATCTGCCTAAGAGGAACGGGATTCTTTTTTGGCGTGTACCGTCTCTTATCACTTGCATTAGCACAAACCAAAATATGTTTGTGGAGTTCAGGCATGTTGTCAAAGCTATTGCCACATTTGGTACATCTGATTGCTGTGCTGAATGTCTGGGGTATGTTGTGCGTTGTGAAGTTAGTTGCCGAGGCAACAGAGACAGTAGGTGTTCGATTGTGGTAGGGAAATGGGGGAGGCTTAAAGCTGGGGTAGTGCTGATTGATGCCAAGGCGTACATCTGGGCATTTGGGCTTTCCAGCTTCAGAGGCCATAATCTTTATCATGGTGTACAACTCTTCTGTATTATCCTCTTTTTCATTTCCCTCACCATCATCTTTAATACTACTACAGTAAGATAATTCACACGATTCCTGAGGGGCAGCATCAAAGTTTGTGTTAGGGGCTGAATTCAAAGAATAGCTCCTCATGTTCACCCGAGCTGGATCTGTGTAATTCTGAGGCCTAATTTTGCCATTTTCGACCATGGTGTGCACACGACTCTGACCAGGATGCAGGTCACTCTGGTGTTGCTGAAGGTTGCAAAGGAAAGCAAACTCTTTGGCACAAACTGTGCAACAGTAAATTCTCCCAACTCCATGAAGAGAAGAACGATGCTCCAAAAGGGCGGCAGCATTTTGAAATAACTGCACGCAAAACTCACACTTAAAAGGCCATTCTACAGCATGATCTATGATATGGTTGCCAAGCTGTTTAATAGAGTGAAAGGATTCCTCACAGACATTACATACAAAACTTTTTGTAAACATGTCCTGTTCCAAGATGTCCGTTTCATCTGGTGCCTTTTCTGGCACTCTAGATAAGGAAACATTACAGTTTGTGCTTTCCTCTCCATCTTCAATTACATACTTTCTGATACCTAGAGCATTTTCAGATAAATGATCTACATTATGGTCTGCCCCTACATGGTGAAAAGATGACGGTGAGTTCATGCTTGGAGTCAAGTGCAAAGGAGATTGAGAGGATTGCCGTTTTTGGCACACATCAATTTCAATATCATGGTCTTGAGGGGAAGGCCCATCTAGGGTACTAATCTTAGTGGCTTTGCTGTAAATATTCAATTCAGGCAATGACATGGCATTGCTTTTATCTTTTATCAAATATAAGTCAGGGTCTGAGGTTGAGCCTGTATGTAGCGTTTCAGATTTTGCAGATGAATTTGCATTAGAATGCATTGTAGTGTTCTCAAGATTTGCTCCAACTGTGGGAGTTAATTGCTTTGAATTTTCATCATCCAGGTTTTTCATATCAAGACATGCTTCCTGTAAATTTGTGTACTCTGACATTTCATCTACAATATAAGAAGCTGGTTTAGGAGACAATTTTGGAAAAGCAGAATCTGAAAACTGAGAAAAAGTTGGAGGTGAAGGAACAGTAGGCAGAACTGGAGGTGGAGGTGTAGAGGATGCCTGGCTAGATGATGATGGGGAAGAAGGGTTCATAAGCATAGGGGTAAGAGAGGGGGGAGAGACTGATTCAAAAGGAGGGTGTTCTAAGTTCAAACACACACTGGTTGGAGACACCCCTGCGACACTGCTGGAGGACAAATGACTACATGGACTTCCAAGACAAGGAGAGCTTTCTTCTCCAGCTGAGCTTATGCCAGAATACTCATTCATTAACACTTTTTTCAACATGCTGGTATTGGGCTTCTTGCGCTTCATTTGTGACTGAAACAAAATGCTTGCTTTTGTATTGTGGTCAATCGTGCTCTTGTATGTGCTTAAATCCAGCACAGATTCACCAAACTCTTTGCTTATGTTGCCACCTCGTGTACCAAAATCACCAGACAGATCAAGAGGCTGCTGATTGCAAGAACTGCCTCCGCCTACCAACACTGGCCAGTCCTTTTCAGAAGGACTCAAGCTTTCCCCCTGCTCTTTGCTGCATACACTCCAGGATGGGCTCCCGCAATCACTTTCAACTTTTGTCACCATTAGAGAAAATGTTTCCCCCGTCTCTATTACTGGGCTTTCCATTACTGTTGAGCTGTTTTGTTCATGTGTCGGGGGAGAAGCAGTCCTTCTTTTAAATCTTCCTTGAGCAGTAGACAAGGATGATAAAGAAAGTGGAGTGGTCAATTTATGGCTATCTGTAATTTGGGCAAGGGTTAGTTTCTGACTGTCCTGGGTCTGCAGAAGCTGTTTTAATTTTGGAGAAAGATAAATTGATTTCTCCTTTTGAAAGGCCAATGTCTCTGTAGGCTGTGGGAAGATGTGACTGTGAGAAGCTCCAGAGGGTGACTGTGGGGAAGTAGAAGATGAAGATGCAAAAGAGGACATGGTTTCAGGTTCCGTCTTCACCGTCGGAAGGAGAGGAGGTGTGGAAGTTCGTCTTTTAACCGGAAGCTCTTTTACATTGCCTGGCTGTGTTTCAGGATGAAGGGCCTGACTTATTTGGGTGGGATTTAAAATGACTGCATCAAGACCAAACAATCCTAGACTACTTGAATCAACCTCTATGACTTCACAGCTGCTAGCTGTGCTTGTGGATAGGATCTTTCCATCTAGGTAAAGGCTGAGGTTCTCCGAGATATTTCTGGAAACATCAAGCATGTTGTCCACATGTTCTCCCTCCTCATCCGTGTCCACACTAGGCACATAGATAAGTGGAGAGCTATTATGTGGAGATGACTCCTGGAGTATTGTGCTCTGATCATCATGTAGCTGCTGTGGTAGATCCTGTAAAAGAATTCCTTTCCTTCCTACTCCTTTTGGCATGAGGTGACGTTCATGAATTCTGCGCTGGTGCCTACGCATATTTGTGTGAGTTCCAAAAGACTTGTTGCAATATTTACAATGGTGAAGCTCCTTCAATTCCCCAGCCTCTCCTAGAACAAGAGACTGGTCTGGCTCACATTTAGAATCCTTAATCAAAGCATTTGGGCTTGGCTGACATAGACTGTGCTGAGAACTTATAACAGTGGGGCTCGGAAATATAACATTAGCTGATTTAGTTGAAGGACTGTGTAATGCTCCAGCAAACAACCCAGGCCTTTTCAGGCCTTTATTTCCATTTTCGTGTCGCCTTTCATGTCTGCGCTTACCTACCTGAGAACCAAATGGCTTGGCACAGTATCTGCATTTAAACGTGAAAGTCTGGTGATTTCTGATAATGTGAGTACTAATGTGATCCTCTAGGCTCTGTTGTGTGGGAAACTGATTTTCACAATACTGACATTGGTAGTTGCCAACTTGTGAATCATCCTCAAATTCAGCGTCTCCCTCAGCATCCACCGCTGTAGAAACTAAGAATGATACTGATGATACTTCACGCAATGGACTCGAAGAGCTGTCCTTTCCCGGCTGGCTTAAAACTGATTTTGGGTCAGGGTGTTTATTCCTGTTTCCCGCTTGTAACTCAGCAGAATATAAAAGGCTTACGTATGGCTTCAGTTCTCCTTGATCAAACAAATTCCCCACCTTAAGCCCCAACACTTCTGTATTACCAGGAGACAGAGAACTGTCTCTGTTTTCTGTCGGGGATACACATAAATCTGCAATTTCCTGAGCTGGATCTGAAGACAAAGGGCATCCCTCATCCACTGTATTTAATCCTGACAAAAGATTAAGAGTAAAGTACAAACAGCATTTCAGTAAGCAATATTTGTAATCAATGCTTAATGTGCTTAAAACAGTGGACATGCCATTTTAAATTATATACACACAAAATTATAGAAAAAAACTATTTACCTAATTAATTTCAAATAATTATATATATAGAGAAAGAGAGAGGAGAGAGAGAAATAGAGATAGGTAGAGAGATAGAAACCAACCTTTATCGGAATCACGCATCTCTGTGACTATAGGATCGCACCCAGATAAACTTCCAAAGTCAACTTCTATTTTTTCTTTTACTTTCTGCAGAGAGAGAAAAGAACAGAATCTTAATAAACACACTTTACAAAACAACTATGATAAAGCCAGATTAAAATAATAAATAATATTAATAACAATAATAATAATAATATTTAAATGCAAATAAATTTAAGTGATGGAGTCTGAGATTTATGGTCACTATTTAGAGTAGAATCGCAAACTGTCTTTCAGGAGCCTCCCTAATGATTATGGAAAAAAAAATTAAGTCTGTTATGGGTGTACGTTATTCAGAATGAATTGAAAACAGAATAAAAGGGAACCTAAATGATTCTTACATATTCTTACTTTAGATACATTTCCATGTGGCAGTCTGTTCATCTGCTTTTCACATTTTTGGATCACTTCTGCATTTGTGTTGATCGGATTAGAAAAGTGTGAGGAAATCATTTAAAATATATATTGGAAAACAAACTATTGGCTAGATTCACAAATGCAGGTCAGCATTTAATTAGAGACTGTGGATTTATAAACATATGTAATAAAAATGTAAACAAATGCATTTCATTTCACAAAAATTATGATTATATTTATTAAAACTAAAATCATGTAGTCATGTATTTAACTGTGTTCATAAAAATTGCAGGTCCTAAAACACAGAATGATCTACATTATTAGCATATCTTGAAACATTTGCGATTGACGGCTTAACATTTACAGATTTGTCAAGCATTTTAAGACTAATCTTATTATAAATAAATAAATAAATAAATAAAAACCAAATGCTTTCTTTAGTATTTCTTAAAAAAGGCTTATTAACAAAAGTAACAAACATGAGTACTCGGAAATTCAGTCATATAGTGGAACCTGATGAAGTCTAATAGAGAGACATTCGGAAAGAAGAGCACTTGAACATGTTATCCAGTTTCCGAGAAGCTAAAGCCTAAATAAACGAAGTGCAGCCAAAGTTAAGGATGGGGACGTTATTCTTCTGAAGGATTTTCAAG
>JAOUQT010000001.1:11650465-11663764 GCA_025769995.1 Xyliphius kryptos | reverse complement strand
TTTCTAACTTCAAACTCATCACCCTATCTGACACCCTTTTCACCTCAACAACACTCTTTACATAGTCCTCCTTCAGGGTCAACCCTTTTTCTCTTCCTATCCACACCATGATAGAACAGATAAACATGGTAACATGATAGAACAGTTTAAAACCTGCACCAATGCTTCGAGCCTTTCTACCTGTCCACTTTGTCGCCTGCACACACAAAATATCCACCTTTCTTCTCTCCATCATGTCAGCCAGTTCTCTACCTTTCCCTGTCATTGTCACTACATTCAGGGTTGCTACCTTGAAGCCTACACTCGACTCTCCTTTCTGTTCTATCTCCGTCTCCTCACACACTTCCCTGGCGTCTTTGGCAAACAGTAGCCCAATTTCCACTAGTACCCTGTTTGCCACCAGTATTGGTGGTGGTCGTTGTTAACCTGGGCGTGTAGTAACATTGATTAATTTGTATTGTTTTCTTGGCAAATGTTTTACACTTCCTGATGCAACCCTCACCATTTACCCGGGCTTGGGACCGGCACTAAAACTACACTGGCTTGTGCGCTCTAATGGCTGGTTTAGACAGGTGTCATTAATACAGGTAACAATTGGAGGACAGAGAAGATATTTATTTTCCACCATAATTTACAAATAAATTCTTTAAAAATCCTACACTGTGATTTCCTCGATTATTTTCTCATTGTTTCATAGTTGAAGTGTAACCTATGATGAAAATTACAAAAATCTCATCAGTGACTGACTAAATACTTTTTGGCTCCTAATGTTTATAAATGTAATTGATTGTTAAATAATTAAATAAATAATTAAATACAACTACATGTACTGTGCCATCATGCACAGCCCTGTCCCTCACACAGTACTGACTATCTACTGACTATCTAGAAAAGTCATGCACCATTAAAGAGAGGTCATCTGGGTTTATTTGAATGGCATTTGATTAGGAAAGTTTTAAAAGGGAACAATATATAAACGAAAGAATTTGGTGAAACTTTGAGGAAAAAAACGTCACACGCAAACAATTCCACAGTGAACCTAACATTTTATTTTTTTTAATTCCATTCATGCATATCTGGGGCAGAGGGGATTGTACTGACAATCCTAATGACACTTTACATGGAGTTATCTTACAGCACTAAACCAGTACGAGGAGTAGCTATGTCATTTTTCCGACAGCAAAAGTAATAAACCGTGCAATAACAGAGGAAACGGGAGAAATACTTGTACAAGAAAGTACAGACAAAGCAAACAGTAAACAAAGATTAAAATACATAAACACAAGATTCAACCATTGTACAGGTAAAATTTAGTGTCACACAAAACGACAACGCACATATATACAATATAGATATATACAAAACGGTTCCACCTTTGCATTGGACAATAACAAAATACTCTTCGCTTTCTTTTGAAGGTGAACCTAAGCCCTTGCCCCAACACATACCCCCCCCCCGGCCCCCCCAAAAAAAAAGACATATGAAAAGACAGCTATTTACAACGAGCACAACATCCCACCAACAATTAACAAAGTAGGCCTCAAATACCATTAACATAATTGGCAGTTTTCTCCCTTAAGTGTAACTTAGCTCCATATTCAGTCTCCTTACATAATCTCTCTGGCAGGTGCATTACCACTTTATTAAAATATATACTTTCACAAAACACTCACACAAAGTTGAATTCATACACATCAGCTCAGTTCTCAACCTTTTTAATGTTCATGATGGAACAGCACACGCTGCGTAGCTTTAAGCTAGGATTTTCAAATACAGGGTCACAGTACCTGTAGCAGAAGTGTTTCGTGGGCTGCGGTTGTGCTTCTTATTTTAAAAGTGCACTGTAAAATGGTTCAGGATTAAAGTAACACTCAGTTTTAAAACCTGTAACACAGAAAGGCAAGATGAGCTTGGAGAAGAGAAATGATCAACATGGACAATAGTTGCGGTCTAAACACTGGAGGAAAATGTGCAGTCAGCAAATGCACAAACTATGGAGACAGAATTCACCACGGTTTTGAATGCAGGGATCTCGGTCATATATTATTATGGATTAATTTAAAGACTGCATGGAATATTTTTTGCAAAATAACTTTAATAATAAAATATAACATTAACCTGAATGAACATGGGGTAAACTAAAGCTGAGTATGTGTTACTGGCAATATTCAGACAATATACAGGATGCACTAAGTAGTTACTAGGCTGCACATGTACACTGCCATAAAAATCCTGTAACACTGCATATAAAAAAATAGGATTCAATGGAATTTACATACTAAAATCATGAGATTGGTCACTAATATGTCCTAGCATGCATGATTTTAATCTCTTACTCAAGTTACAAACATTTCTCAATTGATTTCTGCTGACTGGACTTTCCTGCTGCTTCTGCTTCATTTTTATTTCTTGTAATATTTTAATTTTAATAATCACCAAGACTGGTTAGTTTATGTCCAATTATAACCATTTCCTACAAAATGGCCTGATATTCCCGCATTTGTGGTGTTTCTAAAAAAAATATAAATAAAACATAACCAGGGAAATGCTCAGAGTGTTTCTGAGCATCATGTTTAGTTTTAGTGGATAAAGAGAATTAAATACAGTATGTATACAGTGTTTGAAAGTTTGTGAATCATTTAGAATATTATATATTTATGCATAAATATAAATAAATAAATACATAAATAAAAACACTGCATTCCAGCATAAAAACCTTATCCCATCTTTGGCAACATGATTGTGGTATCATTTATTTTGCTGCATCTGGGTCAGGACGGCTTGCCATTTTTGATGGGACAATGGATTCAGAATTATATCAGAGAATATTAAAAGGGAAAATATCAGGAAATGTGTCAACTGAATCTCAAGAGAATCTCAGGAGGGTCATGCAGCAAGACCACAACTAAAAGCACACACGTCAGTCTACAAAAGAATGTTTAAACACAAAGTACTTTTGCCACTCACTAATCATCTTCCATAATAAATAAAATAACAAACATAATATTTTATCTCCTTTGTTTAACTGGGTTCTTTTTATCTACATTTTTAAAACAATCTGATGTTTTAGTTCATATTTATGCATAAATATAGAACATTCACAAGGGTTCACAAACTTTAAAGCACCATTGTAGATGCAGTCTATATATATATATATATATATATATATGTAAAAACAGTTTAATGTGAGTGGTTATTAAAAGGAGCAATAATCGATAGCTTCCATAATACTGATATACATGACATGATTGACTATAGACATAAACACATGATAAGCATAAATAAAAATACTACTGAGTAATCATGCACTTATTAATCAGATGATGTTTTCACTGAAAATGTTATTTTGGGCAGAGTCAAATTCGGAGAGCAGAGGCGTTAAAGCTTGGGTAACAAGGTTCATTCGTCTGGGTAACAATGCAACCCAAATGATCATCTCAATCTCTAGCAGTATCAGACATACAGTTGTGTTCAAATAAAGCAGTCCAACACGACTCAACCAATCAATCAATCAGCAATGTTTCTGGTTAAAATGATATTACTACACGGCAACAGAGCAGACATTCATTATATGCATGCTTCTGGTCTGTGGGAAGTTCAGTTAGTGAGGTCATTTATTCTGTGGAAAAAAAAACATGTGTTAATCAGGTGGCCCTTATTTAAGGATGAAGCCATCACACATTGCATCCCTCTCTAAAAACCTGAGAAAATAGGTCACGCCAGACATTGTTCAGAAGAGCGTACTCTGATTATAATGTTGTTTTAAAATAGAAACCAAAATCAGAGACACGTTAAAGAAAAGGAAAGACTACCATTCAAATTGAATCGACGTATAGTGAGGAAGGTAAAGACTCGGCTACAGAGAGATCAAAGACAGTCTGATGTTACCTGTGAGTACGGTGACAATTAGAAGACGTCGTCTGAAGCTAATCTATCATAAAGATAATGGAGAAACGTTTTGTAAACTGATGATCAAACACTGAATGCAACACTGATGTTAACAGTAGTTATATGACTAAATATTAGTTTATGATTCACAGGAATGCTAAATCCTAAAGATTTTTCAATTATAGACACTTTTACTATAGTAAATATTTGAGTTTGTAAACATTTGACAATGCTATGTTTTTTTAATAGCGCAATATTGTTTTTTTTTCCATTTTCCGTAATTACAAAATTGATACAATCTTCATGTTTTGATTTAGAATGTAATGTGCAGCATTCCCAATTAATGGAAATAAAAATGATACTGAGGATTCTGAGCTCTGCTTACTTTTTTATATACACTGCTATTATTTCGAACACAACGGTATATAATATATCTGTGATGATCTTTCTACAAAGATCTTTTCTTGTTTCTTGGTAGACATTTTTCAGTGTTGTGAAGTTTATACTGTTAACTATTGAACAGTTTATATGATTAACAATAATCAATAAACACATTTAATCTGATTATTGCTCATGGCACATCTGGAATACATACAAATCTGTCAGATATAGGTGCAGTCCATGAATAATTTTGTTTTTATTTATGTGATTTCTATCTATGAAGATAAAAATATTCTTCAATGACTTATTTCTTGGTCATAAATAGATAATCATGTACGACAGTCCCATTCAGAAATAACAGAGTCCTCTCTTTAAAGTACACAGTGTCTCCCGACATTTCAGATTAAAACCAAGTCCACGTGTCTTAAAAAGCACAAATGCAGGTAGGTAGATGAACATGATTCATGTAGCAAATCTCAAGACATGACATCCATTTGTTTTTATGTGCCACACAGAATACAGTCTCTGATTTTTTTTGCCTTCTATGTGCAATTCTTTTAAACAACACATGTAATCTGGAGCAGGCCAGCCAATTCCAGCCAGGTTTTCAACAGAAAATCACAAGAAACATTGGTGTACCAGAGTTCACAGATCTAGACAACCTCTGATGATGTGCAGGTAGATTAAGCTGAGAACAATCCCTGTATGAAAAGTAGGCTTGATTTTCTAAGGTGATATTACATCACAAATCAGAACCGAAAAGACGACTTGGGCCTGTATCAGAAAAAGAACGGAACAAATAAACAAAAAAGCCCACACGTTCAATATTAAGAGCATGGAGGTGTTTGGCCTTATAACTGTCTTGCCAAAATGGAGTTAGGAGACTGAATAAATTTTCTGGCACCACAGCGACATTTATCAAGAACATGAGCTTTGTCCTTTGGCAAAGTACAAAATTAATCACTTAAACATTTTGTAGTAACTGTGATTGTCTTCAAAATTAATTTTTGTTTGTTTTTGTATACATTTTCTAAAACTTCAGGACAATAAGAGTCTTTCTCAGCTCATATTAAAGACACTTGCACTTTCTGAAGTGCTCCGTTTCTAAACTGCTTCCCACCTTTTAACATACAGATATCTTGGGAATAGGCTGTCTCTCGCACATATGCAGATTGTATTCCTCTTCAAAATGATCCTTTTATTTGGCCTGTACCATGCTTCTCACAGGCAGGCAAGACTAGACAATGGAATCCCAGTCAAAGTCGTCCTGGATGTCATCAGCAGGCATGCGGCGCATCGGGAAGTTTGGAGTAGGCATCATGTGCTGCTGGTTCATCTGTGCATGATGGCCTACAGAAAACAGAAATGTTTATAAGCCTCGTCATACACAACTTACAATCTACATCAACATATATCATACTGCATTACATTGGTATACAGCACAAATAAATAAATAAATGTAATAAGAAAAAGCTCATTAAATGGGAAAGGCATGGAAATGCTACTAACCTGTGCTGTTCATAGGGGGTATATGGGGATAACCTGGAGGACCCATCATTGATGTCATGCTTTGTCGTGAATCCATGTACATATTTCCTGAAAATAATAATAAATCTATTAACAGGCAAAACATAATATTCCGATATGGTGAAAGTTTCAGATAAGATACTGCCTTAAGATCTTTTAACTATACCTAATTAAATAATGAACTACACTAAGTGAAATACTATAACAGTGATCGAATATTGATTACCTTCATAACACAGACTGTAACATAGAATATCAAATGCTTTTCAAATTGTTTTTAAACTAAATGTTTTGTCTGCATTTTAATCCTAATTTATAAAATTGTCATTTCAAAAGTAAAGGCAAAAGTGGCTGCAACGCTTAACTGAAACAATGCTAGAAAATATTTAATTTATTGAAGCAGAAAAGAAAAAATCTTAAATAATTTGAACAGAGACAAAAAAGAGATTGAGAATGTGTGTGTATGGGTGGGGGCACAGTTACATGTCTCTATGCCTTATGGTTTAGACTGCACAATGCGTTATAAGGCAGAAAAGAAATGATAATCCCAACAATAAGGTTTTTTTGCACTTCGTGCTCGAACCCTAACTAAGTGTAAACACACTTTTCTGGGGTTTATCCGAATGCAAACTGTCCCGCTGGAATCAGCAATGAGATCCCTTTGTGATTTTAGATGAAAATCACCTGTATTGATGTGCTGGCTGGGCTTTGCAGAATGCATTGCTCCGTGGCAAATGGGTGCTTGCACTGCCCCTTGTGGCTGAATGACTCCAGTGCGGGCAAAGAACTGGTTAATGGAGGAACAGAGGTCCACAATCTGAGTCGGCTCCAGAGACCAATTATTCAGTTCAGCCTGCCTCATGCTCTCTCTCAATCCTAAATGGACAAAACAAAAACAACATTACAACATGCTTCACTAATTAAAATATAGGTATAGCAGTTTAAAACAACCCCACTCCAAGTCATTAGAGATTTATTTTCCTGCACATTTATCAGACGCCTTATCCATAGTGACTTGAATGTCAAGTAAGAATAATCCCACTACCCAAACGTTCTTCTAAAAACACAACCTGCAGACACAGTAGACATTAGGATAAGAAATAATTACACAAAATGCAAAGCTAGTGTTGAATAAAGGGCACTTGAAAGAGGTTCGTCCTTAGTCTGCATTTGATTTGCATGCCTACAGGAAGCCAGTACCATTAAGGTGGTATGCAGCAGAAGCATAACATTGCCGAAAAGTGGCAAATTCTGCAAAGTTTATAGAGAAGGAATGCTTCAAATCAGGGTGTTCTCAAAAGACAATGAGAACCACAACGAGGACCTATTGCACCCGGGATGTAGAAAAGTTCAGTCTTGCTTGATTTTAACTTGTGGTGGTGGGAATGTCATCCATGAACAAATATCTGTTAGACATGGTGAAATCTGAGCCAAGACCTGAGTATCAGAATAGAGAAAACTATGAGCAGAGAATGAGCCACGTAATAGTAGGAGAAGCCATGTGACAAAATGACATATCCCAGCGAGTGAGTGTTAAGTGAGTAAAAAAGTACCCAGAACTAAACCTTGTGGGATACCTGTGGAAGGATGTTGAGCCCTTTCAAGTTACCTGGTAGGAGCGCCGCTGCAGTTAAATCAAAAACAGCAAGGGGCAGAAAGTATGGGGAAAAATGAATGGAGGGTTTAAGGAGAAAAGAAATGTATTTTCTCCACTGCATCGTAGCATCCTAAATTCTTGTATGTTTCTATGTAGGACTAGTCAGCCAAGGAGCAGGTTGGGAAGATCTTAAGGGGCTGGAAGAAAGAGGATACAATAGGTCAATGGCTGTAGAGAGGGAAGAGGAAGGTATTTGTAGCAGTGTCCGCGGAGAAAGAGGAAAATTAATCAATCCTGATGTGGAAAAGTTGTGTGGAAGGGAAAAAGTGTGATTATAACCTGGATAACTGCAGCCTTGAAAGGATTGTCAATAAAAGGTCATTCAAAAATTTGGGGTACATTCACAAGAAGTGGACTGCTGCTGGAGTCAGTGCTTCAAGAGCCACCACACACAGACGTATCAAGAACATGGGCTACAACTGTCTCATTCAATGTATCAAGCCACTTATGACCAAGAGACAGCCCTAGAAGCGTCTTACCTTGGCTAGGAAGAAACTGGACAGTTGCTATTTGGTCCAATATGTTGTTTTCAGATAAGAGTAAAATTTGCATTTCAGCGAAAATATCTGCATTAAAAATAATTTTTTCAGTTGGTTTTATATAATATTATAATTTTCTGAGATAACAATGTTAGGTCATTGTCTGTAAGCGATAATCATCAACATTAACAGAAATAAACACCAGAAATAGATCACTGTGTTTGTAATAAATCTATATAATGTTTGCATTTCACTCTTTGTATTGAATTACTGAGATAAATTCACTTTTTGATGATATTCTAATTTATTGAGATGCATCTGTATGTATTTTTCAGTGGAATGTAGCTAGACATGTACTTTAACTTACAGTGTCTTGTTTACACAACTGGAGAACTTTTGGCCCGCTCTTTTTTCTCTTAGTATCATTCCGCTACACTGGAGGGTGTTTGAGCATGAACGGGTAATTTAAGATGTTAACTGGATTTAAGTCAGAAATTTAACCCCAAAACCTTAATTTAGTTTATTCTGAACCATTCAGATGTGGATTTGTGTGTGTGTGCTTTGGAGAGTTGCCTTGCTGTATAACTCAACTAATGAGTGAGTGTATGTTATGATTATAACATTGCTTCCATGTTCTAAAAAAGCAAATTATCCCCAGACAATCACAAAAGTTGTATTTCTGCCGGGTGTATTTCTCCTTGTGGGATTGTATACATTGACTAAGGCAATTAAGGCCTGTAGGTCTTTAAATATAACCTTCTCCAGACTTATCTAAATGTAATTAATTATTGCGTTTAAAATTGCTTAAAATTCATTTAAAATTTGTTTAAAAGATAAGTTTTGTTTTACTTGTTCACATAGGGCCATAGGACTTAAACATGTGCTTTACAGGTGTGCAGTGTTTTGGAGAGTTTGGAGCAAGAGTATAAGCGGGAGGAGGACTGGTGTGGTGGTGCAGACAAACTAGGTCCTAACTGTGAGACAGACCATGTCAGCCCTATGATCAGCAAGCACCTGGAGCAGAAAGAGGCCTTCCTCAAGGTATCTACAAGTGTATGCCATGTAGCCAGTGGCTACATTTCTGCAGTCATGTAATCAGCACTTATTATTCATGTATGTGTATGCATCTTCTTTTAGGCATGCACACTGGCCAGACGAAACGCTGATGTGTTCCTCAAGTACATGCACAGGAACAGTGTGAACATGCCTGGGATGTTGAGTCATGTAAAAGCACCCGAGCAGCAGGTCAAAAGTGAGTTCACAGAGCACTGTAGGAGGACAGGGTATTCTAGATAGTTTGCAGTGATTCAGTTAGAAAGCATTGCTAACAGATCCCAGTGACTGTGCTTTTTTATTTCAACCACACTCTACAAGCTGTTTCCTGTGGTTGAGCTTTTACCAAACGTTGACTCTCTGGCTGTTGTCTCTCTGGCTGTTGTCTCTCTGGCTGTTGTCTCTCGGCTGTTGTCTCTCTGGCTGTTGATCTGTCTACAGAGGGAAACTGCCTTTTTGTTTTTGTTAGTTTAGCATTTCATTTAAGGTCTGTTGTGACCTCTAGTGGAGAAGTGTGACATTGCATGGACTTTTCAACGAGAGTTCTGGTTGTTGCAAGTGACCCAGTTACCTCCAGTTTAGCCCAGTTTGAGAATTCCATTCTATTATGTTCTGTTATATAATGACTTACAAATCTGGAAAAAGAAAGTGGGTCAGACCTCTGCACTGCAGAACTAGACACAGTGTCTCAAAGTGTGGATTGTTCATTTTGTTTGTGCATGATACACACATGTTCAGAATCATGCCATATTACTGTGTGCCATATACAGGACTGATATCTAATGTTTAACCATTTTAAAGCCACATATATGTACAGTGATTACAAGCACCATATGAGGCAGGGGTTTATGTAAATCTTATAATCGCTCCACTGCATATTTCAAAACATATTTATAAATAACTCAAAGTATCATTACAGAAGTAACTGTGTTCACACATTCAGTTGCATTTAAAATCTTTTTTCTTTTTCTTTGGGTTTTAAATTCACAATTAACTCCATTCCAAATGCCCAACTGATTGTGGATAAAACTATAATCAAATAAAAATTCTAGCAATATCTATAATGCAGTAAACACTTTGTGTGCTATAGAAGGTGAATGTGCATATCATGACTATCCAATCAGTACCAGTTCTGTTAATTCTCCTGCCCACTTGTGCATGAATGCATTTTGCAAGCTTATGGTCAATGAAAATGGTGCAATTCCAGGTATTTACTGTCACGGTTTTTGTGTAGTGGGTAAAGACTTGTGTGTGTGTGTCTTTGTTTTGTTTAGACATCCTAAATGAGCTGCTGCAGAGGGAGAATCGTGTCCTACACTTCTGGACAATGAGGAAGAGGAGACTAGACCAATGCCAGCAATATGTTGTGTTTGAGCGGAGTGCCAAGCAGGTTTGTATCTTTTTGTATTAGGGAAAGGCCAAAAGAAGAAGAAGGAGAATTTGTATTTATATTATATTTATCTATATTATATACACTATATTTCCAAAAGTATTTGCTCACCTGTCTTGATTCAAATATGAGCTAATCTAGAGGTTCAATATGATGTTGGTCCACCCTTTGCAGCTAGAAAAGCTACAACTATTCACAAGGTTTATGAGTGTGTTTATGTGAATTTTTAATCAATCTCAGTCTCAGCTCTAATTCATCCCAAATATGATCTGGTTATATATAAATATATATATATATATACACACACACACATCCGTACATACCTATATGTAAACATGAAATGTAGATGGATTGGTGCACTTCATGCACTTTTCTCTGGGTAAAAGAGATTTGTTTGAATTGCGGTTTAACTGCTTTAGCTCAGTTAGTTTATGAGCTACAACCTAAAATTCAGGATTTTAATACTCTTCAGATTATTTTGATAAGATAAAGTGGATAATGGACATTATGAAAGATTTCACCCAACTACCCAAGCTGAGGGAAGGTTGGTATCCGAAGTGATTATGTTCTGTGATGTCTGAATTGAAGCTTATGAGCACTGACATTTATATGAATATATTTTACAGGCTCTTGAGTGGATTCATGACACTGGTGAGTTCTACCTATCGACACACACATCTACAGGCTCCAGCATCCACCACACTCAGGAGCTGCTGAAGGAGCACGAGGACTTCCACATTACAGCAAAGGTACCCTTTTCACATCACTGTAGGAGCTTTTCATTTCACTTACCCAGAGTGTATATAAGATTATCAAAGCTGTATATAAAATGATCAAAGCTGTAATTTCTTATGTTTTTAGTTCAAAACTAACGCTTTCTTCAGTATAATTGAATCAGCACTGCTTTATTATTCAAACCCATTAAACGTGATCTGAAAACTTGATCTGGATCTTTATAATAAGTCCATATTGGTTCCCAGTAACTCTAAGACTTTAAGCATGGTAAAATACAAGATGGGTGGAATATAATAATACTGAACTTGCTCTGTGTTTTCTGTACCTCAGCAAACCAAAGAGCGGGTAAAGCTGTTGATCCAGCTGGCTGACGGCTTCTGCGATAAAGGTCACGCTCATGCAGTTGAGATCAAGAAATGGGTGACAGCTGTGGACAAGCGCTACCGAGACTTTTCACTGCGCATGGACAAATACCGCATCTCTCTGGAGAAAGCACTGGGCATCTCTTCTGACTCAAACAAAGCAGTATGTTTCCCTTGCCTTTCTTTACCAAAACTAAGTATCTCTCAGCCAGCATGCTGTTGAGACATCTGGTCGAGTTTAAAGACGTTTTATTATTCATATAAATATTGTAGTTTTGTATAAGATCTCCTTTTGGGCTCCACCCACATATATTTGTCCTCACAGTTTCAGTAGTAAGGACAACATATCTATAAAATAATGCTGTTATATTCACAGAATTGATTTCTAAATATTTACTAGTTGTCTACTTCTTAATTTTTGATACTTATGTAATTATCTTGTGTCCAGAGCAAAGACCTGCAGTTGGATATTATCCCTGCTAGTGCTCCGGGATCAGAGGTCAAATTAAGGGATGCTGCTCATGAGCTTAATGAAGAGAAACGCAAGTCTGCTCGCAGGAAGGAGTATGTGTCCTCAGATCCTACGCAACTGTATCACTTTACACTGCTACGTCACAGCTTGCTCTACCACATAGCTCACACCCCTGCATACAGCCCATACTCTCCCTGCACAGCCCATACACTTCTGCACTGCCTTTTATACTATGATGTATAACCCATAGTACTCATCTGCACAGCCCATACTCATGATCACCCAAGCAATTAAAGACCAGAAGTATTTAAATGACTATAATATGACTATCTGTTTTATTTCAGGATATCTACATGCATGCTTCCCTATTTGAACAGTGTGTTGCATTGTGTACCGGAAATTAATGAACTTTTCCCAAAAGCACCATTAAAAAGATAACTTTGTAACTATGCATTTCCAGATAGATGCCTCATGAATATGTCCTCGTCAAAGCAACTTTACTGTAAACACCTCCTAGCATTTTTCCTCCACACGCTAAGGAAAATGTCTGTTTTATATATACACTTGCGGATATCAGCATTTTTCTCATTCCATTATCCATGATGAAGATATTTCACTATAAGAATCTACAGTGCAGAGTTATTTGTCTGTGCCTGCAATGCACTCCATTGTTATTTACAGTTCAGATCTGTGCAGTAGGTCTTTTACTGATGAGTGATAATAGCAAATTCTATAGCTATGCATAAACCTGCTTTAAAATCTCAGAACTGATTTGTTACATGCAATAACCCGGAGCCTGCTCGTGAAATTCATGCTTGCATAAATACATTCTAGCACTGGGATTTTGCTGTTACAGCATGTTAGGAGAACATCCATCATCAGTGTAAATACATTAGGTCTGGCTATTATTGCTTGTTTTAACTTATTCTGGCTGTGTGTTTAGTTTCATCATGGCAGAGCTTATTCAAACAGAGAAGGCCTATGTAAGAGACTTGAGAGAGTGTATGGATGTAAGTAGCAGTGATGCTAATGCCTAGGTGTTTTGGTTGTATTATATCTTTATTTGAAATTTTTTTACGTTTTGTAATGAGTACATTTTTGCTTTGCAGACCTATCTCTGGGAAATGACCAGTGGTGTGGAAGAAATTCCACCAGGTATTGTCAATAAAGAGCACATTATTTTTGGGAACATGCAGGATCTCTATGAATTCCATCACAAGTGAGTTTTTTATGGCAATGAATCTTTTAAGGTCCTTCTAATATATTGCATAAATACCAGTAAACTGTTTACTACAGCATAGATACAGGGGTTAGACAATGAAACTGAAACACCTGTCATTTTAGTGTGGGAGGTT